>PVJA010037416.1:0-20420 GCA_004027025.1 Myocastor coypus | reverse complement strand
CATGTTGTTCCTTAGGCATTTTACCTTTGCTCAAGTTGTTGAAGGGTGGTGAATTGTTTCATGGTTTTTGTATTTGTGTCTAATGCACGTTTTAACATGATAGACGCAATGCCTTGTGTAGCTACAGTTTTCTGGAACAATCTTTTAGGAATTGTTTTTCAGATCTTCAATAAATTTTTTCTTTAAATTTCAAAAAAAAAAAAAAAAGAAGAGGGAAAAATACAAGAAGATTGCACAAATGAATATTCACACATTTAACTGACACCTTCATACTTTGTTTAAACTAGTGTGAGCTATATACTCAACACTGTATATCCATTAGAATGATCTCAAACTAGCGTAGTATGTGAGTAAATGTCACAAGCATAACATTGAGATGAGAGAAGTTAGACACAAAATATATGCTGTATAATTACACTTAAGTAAAGTTACCAAACAAGCAACACTCTCCTAGGCTGCTGGAAAGCAAGACAATGGGGACAAGCGCCCAGAAGGCATTTTCCAGTGGGTCTAAAGAAAACCTCTATTTTCCAATACAGACTTATGTTAAATAAATCCAACATTTAGCATTAACCTAGAAAATCTGTTTTGGGGGAAAAAAAGAATATAACAAAAGATAAAAAATGTGAAAGATAGAAATTATATATGTTGTTTGTTTGTTTGTTTGTTTGTTTCTGACAACCAACCTCGGAAGATAATGAAGAGAATTTCCTAGCAATAAAGTTAGAAACACTCTGGAGAGTCTGAAAATAGTAGTATCACTAGGAGTCTGAACTGCATAGTCAGACCCTGTACCAAATACATTAAAAAGTAATAATAATAATAAAGTTAGAAACAAATTATAAATATTAAGTGTATTTTTCTGGAACATGTTTTCAGTTTCTAGAAATATGACAAGCTTGTGAATAACAGGAAGCCAGTCATAGTGGTACATTCCTGCAATCCCAACACTTGGGAAGCTGAGGCAGGAGAATCTTGGTGAATTTGAGGCCAGCTTAGGCTACATAATGAGTTCAAGGCCAGCCTGAACTACACAGTAAGAACCTGTCTCAAAAAAAAAAAAAAAAAGATAATATAGGAATTCACTCGAAGTTAATTTTAGCTTAAAGAACTAAAGGCAGCAGTGGCAGCTGCAGAAATATTAGTAGAAATTTTATTGTAAATTTATCATAATTAGAAAGTTATAAGGGGCTGGGGAGATAGTTCAGTAGAATAAGCACTTGCCTGCAAGCACAAGGGCCTGAGTTCAATCCCCAGTTACACACACACACACACAATGGAAATTGAGAGAAGATATATTAATTTTTTCTGTGAGCTTTTACTGTATTAAAATTGCATTTTATATATTTATAAGTTTATTTTCTTGGGGCTAGGGAGATAACTCAGCAGTCTAGTGCCTGCCCAGCAAACACAAGGACCAAGGTTCGATCCCCCATACCAGATGCCATGCTGGCCCTGGAATCTTGGGTGTGCCATGCAAGCCCCCAAAACTGGGTGTGGGGTGCTCACCTATAATCCCAGCACGGGGGAGGCTGAGACAGTAAGATCACTATGAATCTGAGCTACATAGTGAGACCCTATACTAAATACATAAAGACTTTTTTAATTAAAAAAAAAATAAAAATATGGGCCAGCGAGATGGTTCGGTGGTCTAAAGAGACCGTAGTTCGATCCCTGGCACCACCTGCTGTGCCAGCCCCATCCCCAGGACAGGCTGAGCCAGCCCAAAAAAATAAATAAATAAAAATTAAAATAAATACTTTCCTGACAACAAGCTAGTTTCTGGGCCAAAATACTTTTATCCATATGACATTTCTTTTTCATCTCAATATTAAGCATATTTTTCTAATTATATGGCAATTTAAGCTGAGAACGCACTGAAAAAAATTAACCCAGTTTTATAAGTAAGGAAGGCTTAGCTTAAGTGACTTTTCCATTATCTAGCTTGCATATGGTTTTGTAATCAGGTATTTGAATTTAAATCAAGGACACTTTACACTATAAGAGCAATTTCCTATTGTTTTAATACAATTAGTAAAAGAGCAGTAAGGTATAAAAGTGGGTCTGCCTCAGAACCATCCAGAGGATTTAATAAAACTGCCTTTGATTTTGTAGCTTTTCCAAAGGGACACTTTTACCATTGAGCTTTCCAGAACACAGGCCATGTTGGAGCTTACACCCACAACTATATCAGTAACAACAAGATGTTAATATTTTCATGTGGATTGGAAGTCTTTAAAATGTGACCATGAATGTTTTATGTGGTTTAATTTTTATTTTGTTTTCTTTGACTGCAGTTCTCCAGAACAAAAGGACAAATGGCTCTTGCTCCTTCAGAGGTATTTTTCAGTATGCTTACATTTAACCTTTAATTGCCAATAAAAGAACTAAAAACTTTTCTGCAGAGATGTATCCCAAAATATTCCCTTTCCTAGTGGAAACTGTCCCTTTGGTCTCAATATAGGCTGTACCTAGCTTGTACACTCACTATTACTTTCTGTAAATAATGTCCTCAAATTGTAAGTATTTCTTCTTTCTAGGAAAGAGAGCATTAAGATCTATTAGGTCATTTTAGACAGAAATTAGTGATCTTTCTGTTGTTTCAAGCTACAATTTAGAGCTAACAGATGCTTCAAGATATGTATTGGTTTCATAAATGCAAGGTTCTTCACACAGCACCTCTCAAAACTGAAGTAATTAGCCCTACTATTGATCCTGTAGACTAAGATGGCCAATGTAGACTCACTGGTTAGACCTGCAACACCCTCACAAACAGGAGAACACCAACACTTACACTTCACTGGAGAACAAAATGAGAGAAGAAAAAGGCCATTGCTCTGTTTTGCCTTGTGAAGAACTGTATGAGTTCTTCTACTTACTGTCAAGGTTCCAGACTTACTCAGACTTACTCAGAGGTGGCAGACATTAAGGGTAGGATGTCACCCAGAGGTGCTTTAACCTAACTATGTTACTTAAACCTTACTTGACATGCAAGTCCCATTCTTTTCTATGTCCATGCCTAATGTCCTGAAATGTTTTATTTTCTTTCAACGCATAATATAATCTGACTTTGCTGAGTCCTTGACATCTTTAAAAATAGTGTGTGGCCGGGCGTGGTGGCTCACGCCTGTAATCCCAGCACTCGGGAGGCTGAGGCAGGAGGATCCGTGCGAGTTCAAGACCAGCCTGGGCTACAAAACTGAGCTCAAGGCCAGCCTGAACTGCATAGTGAAACCCTGTCTCAAAAAGGCAAAAAAAAAAAAAAATAAAATAAAATAAATAAATAAAAATAGTGTGTGTGTGTGTGTGTGTGTGTGTGTGTGTGTGTAATATTAACAGAGGAGACTGATTTTAAAAATAAGCCATTAGTGAATGCCATCTGACTCTGTTGTTTTGGGTTGTTGCATTTGATTAGATACATCAATCTAGAGAAAGAAAAGGACTACCCGAAGAGCATTCCCCTCAAAATCTTCGCCAAGGACATTGGGAATTGCGCCTATGTAAGTGTTTCTCAGCCAGAAAATTAAATCCCATGTCCCTGCAGAAGGCAGAAAATTCTGTGATTATAAAGAGTCAGACAGGTGGACAGTGTTTTTGCTGTGATAGGAAGATGTTTAAAAATACCATAGGGATAGATCAGTGCATTTTCTTGGAGACAGATATCATTCATTGCATGTACGAAAATTAAACTCTAGAGGGAATGAAACAAACATTTTGTATTAACTTCAGTATTTTACAGTTATACTTGGAAAGAATATTGCTTCTTAAATATCTTTTTCTTCTCTCTGTCTGAACTGTTCCTCTGAAATATTTTCAGTAGCAGGGACAAAGGCATGTATGTAGTAAAGCTATTTCCACAAGGAGGTATTTTCTAAACAAGCAATTTTGTTCAAAATTATTACTGAAGTTAAGAGTGGCTTTGAAAAATTTGTCATTTCTTGAGTTTAATGATTAAATCACTTAGGTTAAAAATGTGAAACATCTGGGGCAGATGACACATTAAGAGCCAAGATGTTATCTGTGATGAAGATGATAACATATTTTTTAGGGCCAGCTAGATAGCTCAGCAGACAAAAGTTCCTGTTTAGGCAGAGCACAGCAGCCAGGGTTCAATCCTGGGTATGCAGTGCCAGCCCTGGGGCACATCTGCAGTCCCAGCACTTGGGAGGCTGAAAAACAGGAGAATCACTAAGGGTCCAGTCCATGTAGTGAGATCCTGCAGACCCTGTACCAAATGAAAAAAAAAAAACAAAACAAAACAAAAACTTTTTTATTCTATGGGCTGTTGTGCATTATAGCCACTCTAGATCACACAGAAGTTTTTTTGTGTGGCAAAATATGCAGCACAAAAGTTGTATTTGGGCAAAAGTTACACAGATGTTCTAGCTCCATGGTGTCAGTTGTCACTACCTTAGGGAGGAACTCACATTTTTATGGTATGAGACTTCAGGTGGAGGGAAGAAGGAGAGGGAAAGAGTCCCTTGCTTGCTTTGATTCAGTTCTCGTGGCAGCTGGTTGTATTAAGGATTATGTAGAAAATGCCTTAATCACTTTATGTATGGAAGGTTTGTACTTGAGGTGGCCCATTCAAGAGATGTGGCCAGCTTGGAATTTTCTGCTTTTACCACTAATGACCTGAAGAAGTCAAGGATAAAGCGATGCATACTGTTTTGCCCTCTGAAGTAGCATGTGAGGTGAGGATCTCATTCGGGGAGCCTTGCTTTTGGAAAGCAATGTCCCTAAAAACAGGATTGTGTATTTGTAACGTGTGTCCTCAGCTTGGCTGCTATTGTGCACAGCCTGTTAGTGAACTCTGCTAAAACGGAGCTGCATAATGACACTGGCAATTTTGTTTGTTTTGTTACTCTTTTACTAACTGGAGAACTCTGTCTTCTGAATTTTTTTGTTTTGTCTCCCAGAAAGGCATGTAAGGAAAGATGCAGTAATTCTGTAATTATTATGTTGACATATTGTGCCTAATGATAAATTATCTTCAAAGCTGGGTAATTGGGAGGATAGATTCTCACTATATGAAATATTTCATGAGTTTCTTTAAATTCAGTGGAGGTGATTTCAGTCTTTTAAAAAGTTTTTTAAATTAGATTAAAAGTTCAAGTCCAATATTTAGTATTCCTGTGCCACATTAGCAAAAGACAGGGTGTGGGTTGGTACTCCCAGCCCTCGCTGTTAGCCTCTGAGACACTTTAGCATAATCCTTGGAGCTGCAGGAAGCACACAGCATTGTCCTGCTACAATATTGTATATGGTTAGATTTCTAAACTTCTGTGTAAAAATGTGTAATTGCTTTCTCACGTTCTGTAAGATTTAAAGTTTAGAATATCAATAATTGTTGGAAAATAACTGTTTCATGTTATGTCTAAGGTGTTTGATATTCAGAAAATAATGTTAAGCTCAAGTGCCTATGTTATAGGGAATAATATTATGCTTTTCTTTTGGATGGTTAATAGCTTAAGTTTTCAGACCAAAAAATTAGAGAAAAAGAAGGGCTACAAAGATAGCCAGTATTTTGGCTCTAGCCCTTCAAGGTCAATGAGGACTCAAGACATAAGAGAACCTATACTGGGGCCAGGGAGATAGCTCAGTATGATAAGTGCTTGCCTAGCAAGTACAAGGTCCTGAGTTCAATCCCTGGTACTGAAAAAAAAAAAAAACAGAAAAAGTGAAAGATAACCTATACTATAACATCCTATAACTCAGTAGTATCTCATTTTTTAATTAATGCTTTAAAAAGTGCTTAAAAATCTATTACAAGCAACTTTTAGCAATAGTTTGTCCTGTCAAGCATTTCTTTCATATTAGAAATTCTAATATTTCAGAATCTTAATACCTTTTCTGCTTCTTACAAATGACCTATTTTTAAATAGCAATCGCAGTTCAGTTTAGTACAGGCTATTTTACATTCCCTATCTAAGGACAGCTGGAAATAGAATAGAGCTCTTTGAAATTTTCAGCTCTTTTCCTTAAACTCACTAATTTTAGCAGTGAAAATCTTAGTAGCCACAGTACCAGACAAACAGAAAATAATAATTGAAAGCTTTAATTATATTTCATTACTAGCTCTTGCGATTTTACTTTAGCTGATTTTATAGCATACAAAGAAACAAAACCCCATACTGCAAAAACAATGTTGAATAAAATTTTGTCTAAAATTCCCATTGCATTATGAGGGAAAGTGGGGGGAGAGGGAGAAATGGAATGAGTCTATTTTTCTCTTTAAAATAAACAAGTTTAAAAAGTTACTAAGTATAAGTTCCTATGTTTTGTGAGCCACACATTCCTTTAGAAAAAGAAAAAAAAAAAAAAAAAAAAAGATTTGTTAAAGAGTTTAAGATGGCTGACAATGAGTTGCCACAACCAGGAGTTGATATCTTACTTAACTCTTTTGCTTTACTCAGCTCACACTTGGAATTCAGATGTTCCTTTGAATAGGAAAATCATTTGACATTATTTGTTCACCTTCCTTAAAATTATTTGTTCACCTGCTATGTATTTGTGCTTCTTTTTTTCTGCAGTCTAAAACTATAACCGTAATGAATTCAGATACAGCAAGTGAGGTTATCAACATGTCATTACGAATGCTAGGAATAACTGTAAGTCGTTCTACTGGATATTGTTAATTATAAATGTTAATACTTCAGATTCAGAGTAAAGCTTAAGTATGTGGATCTATTGTATCCTTCAATCATAAGAAAGCTCACTATTAGACATACTAAACCCTCAAATGTAAAAAGTAAGGACAGGAAATCCTTCAAATCTGTAGGAACTAAATAGTGTGTATGATTTGACTACAGTTTTATAGTAATATATTTTTATATTATATTATATATATATACACACACACACACACACACACACACATACACACAAAAATAACTTCACATCATAAGACTCTTAGTAAGAAAATTTGAGTTGCCCTCCCTCTTCCTTGTCATTTTTGATTCTTTTCCTCCCTGATGTACTTATCCTGTTATTATAGGACTCAGTCTTAGGATGATAAATTCTGAAGGATTTCTCTGTGTCTTACACAAACAACACTTGGCAATATGCCTTATTAGCTGGCTACAGATCATGAGGATAAGGTGGCTGATACCTTTTATTAATTAATAACTTGTAAAAGGATGGCTTTAAATTAGATCATGGATTTGAAGAACCTAGAATCCATACTGTACTCTTCCCCATATTGCCTTTGTTTTCTGCTCTTTCTGTTTCCTGCAGTAGACAGGGACTTTTGCAGTGTTACTGGGAGAAAAGATTAGAATACTTAAGGCTGCTGAGTCGGGAAGCACCACACGGTGACCACTTTTAGTGAAAGGAATCACCTTTAGATGAATGAAACTAAGGAAGACACTCAAACATTTTTGTGAGACTATTATTAAAACACCATTACCATGAGGGGACATGACATGTTTGAAACATGTCACAATGTTACCAGTCAAATTTAGATATGCTCTCACACAATACTATGCTACGCTGTTAAGAGCTGTGGGCAACCAAAATCCAGGGTAAGAAAACTGACTTCCTAATAAAATTCGGGAGCATATTTAAAATGTAATTAAATTTTGTATACACTGTAATACTGTAACATAGGGATATAGTTTGGTGGCACAGTACCTGTCTGGCAAGTGCAACGTCCTGAGTTCAAATCCTAGCACCAAAAAAAAAAAAAAAAAAACCACATGGAGTCAAGCAGGCATGCCTGCATCAAATTCTGATTTATTTTGCATATAACTTAGAGGAAAATAAATAGTCTTAGGGGTAGGGATTTAGGTACTGTTACATAACTCATTTTCCTATCTATGCTTTTCCTTAAGAGTGATCATTCTACTCAGATCAAAAGACTACATTAATTTTAGTCATTCTGTATCATTTCTAATGCTTTTAAATTATTTATTTTTATTCTCTTTAAAAATAAATTTAAGAAAAATAATGTAAGCTATTTGGTTATTAGCTGTTTATATCTGTTCACAAGGATTTTTATAGTCTTTTCAGAAACTACTTAAAACTAAACCCCTCAGGAGGATTGAGTCCATGGCCTACTCATTGAATTACACCCTTAGCCCTTTGTGTTTCCCTTTGAGAAATCTCACTCAGTCACTTCATTCCCCAGGCTGGGTTTGAACTTGCAATTCTCATGTTCCAAGAGTGCTAGGACTACAGATATACACCACCACATCTGGCTAAAAGGAAAAGATTTTTATTAGATTTGTTTTCCTCCTTGAGGGCTGGGCAGGGAAAATATGACAAAGGGGAACAGGCAGGCAGCACTATGCATGCTACTCTTCTAGCCAGGAACCTCTCTTAAAGGATAGAGGCATGATGTTAATTAGAAGTTAAAGACAAAATGTGAGGTATCGCTAGTACACGTGACTGGCCATTCTAGCTTTAAGACATGTTTTATCTATCCTAGAGGATTCAGCAAAGTCTGCATAATGTACTATTATTTCTCTTGAGTTGGACTTATAGTGTTGCTGGGTTATAATTCTATTAGTGAAACATTTTATTGTTTTCCATGACTGGCCTCTTCTCTGGGTAGAATTCTAATTCCTTCTGTCCCCTAGATGGACTTGCCCAAACTGAAGCCATTGCAGCCTGGGCTAACCACTCATCTCCTCAAAGCCTCTTGGTCTTCCTCTGCTAGAAGCAGCTGAGCTAGTAATCAGCCTTTGAGGTCTTATATTTTAATCATAGATGCAGCAGTGTTCAAGGCTTTCTGGGTAACAAGGCTATCTTTGCAGGATCAAGTGCAGAATTCTGTGAAGTCCAGAAACATTACAGAAATGAGGGCTCACAAGAAAAGATTTAACTTTTCAGAATCAGGACTTCATTCCTCCTTTGAAAAGGACTCCCTACGGTTTCACATGCCACGGGCTTTCTGATGCAAAGAGGGTCCAGTTCAATTATGGCTGGTGGCTCCCTATTTGGCACTTGGAGAAGAACAGAATTCCCAAGTCCTCTCAGGGAATGGGAGATGGGTCATAGGAATTGTACCATCCTAAAAACTGTAATATTCCTATGAATCTGAACAGCATTTAGGTAGTCTGCAAGGTTTTTTTTCAAAGCATAAAATTAGGTAAAAACATTTTTCCTTTATTCAAGTGCCAAATATGAAAAATTAATTTTGATTTTGTTTGTTTTGTTTTGTTTTTGCAGGACTGGGGTTCAAAACTCATGACCTTGCATTTGGCAGGCAGGCACCTGTGCCACAGAACTATCTCCCCAGCCCTGAAAAATTAATTTTGACTTTTACCTTTTTTAATCTCCTAGGGTTCTGAGAGAGATTACCAATTATGGGTCAATTCTGGAAAAGAAGCAGCACCATACCCACTCATTGGTAAGTTTCTGTGAAAACCTCAGATGGCATTGTGTTTTCATTATAATTCCAAATGTCACAAAATTGGCTGTATGGCGCTAAGCTTAAATATTAGTAAATTTCATGTGTTGTGTAGTTCTTATCTGTTAAGCATTTATTGTGTTCCAAACACTGGTATCTTTTCACTCAGGCAGCTAAAACAGTAGTATAATTGGGAAAGAAGACAAATTTTCCCTTTTGCTTTTTCACTTTAAAATCAAAACTGTCTTGCCAATTGTTTTTCTAAAAGAAAACAATATAGGTATTACTTTTTCTCCATATGTACTTTTTATGCTCAAATTTTTATTTTCATGTTTCCTCCTGTCAATTACATTGCCTCCTAGAGAACTAATCCCGTTGTGAATCTCAGTCCAACATCTGCTGTGTTCCCAAAACTTGCCTAGATGTCATAAAGAAAGGTTAATTCATTATTACTCTTTAAAGTCCTTGTAGACTAATTTACCAGATACTCTACCAGCCAACTTTTCTCTAACTAAATTTTACAGTATCTGTTTTGAGAGTGAGTGCAAAACTGACCATATGTGACCTTTTTTTGTGTATGTTGTCATTTTTATAAAAGTAAATGAGCAACAATGACAGTTGTCATTATTTAAAATTATTTAAATCAGACTGATTTAGTTAAAATTAGGTAGATGAAACTTTTTAAGCAAGTTTCAACTTTGCTTACTAGCTATTACCAAAAGCCATGAGACATGGTGGTCCCATTCTTGGCAGCAGCTTTTTTATTTGAAATCTATCATGGATATATTCATGGTGGCACCTTGGTACATATATATATCATATTATTTTTACATCTCCTTTTCTGTGCTTTGTGAAACAGTTGTAGATTAGTTCCTGGCAATACGATAAATGAATTTTTTATTGCTGTTGTAGAGATCTTTTAGCTTTAATTCCTGGAAATTGCTGCAATATCTAAACGTTAATACATTTTCACTTTATACTTGTGCCAGTTAAGTTAGAATTCACTGAGTTACATTAAGTGATCAAAGAACTTACTAAGTTTAAAGAATTTATAGCTTATAGTATTTGGGATTACAATAAAAGGATGCAATTATTTAGATACTAAAGAACAAAAAAATCAGTTTTAGTCAGGTCCCCAGGGTTTAATTTTTCTACTTTATAAATTCTCTTTCTCATCTGTGTGTTTCTAATTTTCCTTGTAGTTGTGAGCTGTGAACACCAACCCCAGCAACAGGAGGAAGGTGGCACAGAACAAACAAGCCCAAATATTCTTGAATTTTTTTTTCAGACATGTGTGTTAGATAATCATAGTAGTGGTGCTGGACAGCTCTCTTCTCTGTCCCTATTTACATAGTTTCTGCTGTTGGTATGTACTTATTTGATCCTTGTAATACTTGATAGGTAGGATAAATATTTAAGTCATGGATTTGAAGTCTAGCAAGCATGTAGTTTTGTGAAGATTTACAGATCCGGTTAATGCCAAAGGAATCAACACTGTACAGTTCATAAACTGATTTATGTAGTAGCTCCAAATAAGATATTCTTTAAACGTTTTTGCTTGCCCTTCCATAGAACTGCTTTGGTAACCACATTGTACAGTGGCCTCTAACTCTGTAATGGTCAGAAAGGGTTCTTTACGCCAGAAGTCCCAGGAGTGATTGCAGTGCGTCCCAGTCTACCTCACACGCCTGCCCATTCTACTTCACCTAGATTTCTGTCTTTCCAGGTCATGAATTTCCCTATGGAATTAAAATGAACCATCTTCGAGACACCGCACTGCTGACGCAGGGGTCAAAGGACGCCGCCACCCTTTCCAGCCTTCAGGAGCCCTTCCTCATGGAACCACTGCCCCGAGAGATGCAATGCCAGTTCATCCTGAAGCCTAGCCGCCTGGCGGCCACCCAAAACATCAGTGGTGAGTCACTTCTCCAGCAGAGAGCACTTGCTCAGCAAGTTTTCATTCCTGAACACAAATTAATACAAAGAGAAAGTCTCAAACTTTGACCAGGATGAGATATTTTTAATTTGTTAGTTAACATATTAAAGAGGAAAGATGGAGTTTTAGAGGATGATTTTATAAATCGGCAGTAGGTATCATTGACTTACAGCCAGCACCAGATAGCAGTAGTCTGTCCTTCCATCACCGTTCTTTGCCCTTTAACCTCATGTGAGTCAAAGGACCAGGCAATGCTATTGGAGCTTCAGCACCCTTTTGTCTTCACACTTTGGTGTGTTTCCCTCTACATGGCCATTTGGAAGGAGGAAGCTATCAGTAAGGGCATCAAAGGACTGATGCCCTGCATGGACCTCTGGCATTGATAATGCTCTGAAGTCTGACATGGGATCTGCAGAAGTCTCTTCCCAGCTCACTCATGCAAGCTCCCACGACCCTGCTTCTGGTGTCCTGAATTACTCAACCTTTTTTCAGCAGAAAGCTAATCATCCTAGATCCACTGTTTGTGCACACATTGCTGCCTCTGCAACAGGCATACAAGATTGAGTCACTTCCCATGCTCAGCTGGCTTCCTTGAATTAGGTTACAAACGAACCTCTCAAACTTGTTAGAGCTTCATTTTCATTATTTTGGTTAAGAAATGCTGTGATGATGAAACATTTCCATTTTAAATGTTCTACTTTTTCTGGTCATTTCTTTCTTGCAGTAATGTGTGCTTGGTGTACTAATACATTCTTTTACCGCAACCATTATACCACTGTACAGTAAGGCATAATTTAACTCAGTACTTGTTGTACTGAGTTGTTTTAAAACTCCTTGAATTTGGTAACCAAAAATTTTATATTGGCTGTTGGTGGTGGTGCATACCTATAGACCTAGAATTCAGGAGGCTGAATTAAGAGGATCACCATGAGTTCAAGGCCAGCCTGAACTACATAGGGAGAGCCTTTCTTAAAAAAAAAATAGGAATATTTTGTTCTATTACTGTTTTTTTTTTTTTTTTAATATTCAGTATGCAAGTTCAAACTTGTCTGATGGCTGATTGCTTTGTGGCATGCTACTTTTTCTAGCAAAAACAACTTGATACCATTTAATGAACAGCACCGAGAGACCATGGCACTTTGCTATTTAATTCAGTGATAGAATTATCCATAATTTGCTGTGTACACTAGAAGCCCATTGCAGTCATCATATGAAAACGAGAAATGAACAATTAACATGTTACAGTATCATAGTACATTGAAATAATGTTGGGATAGATTAGAGTCACTGGAGCTTGCAGAACCCTAAGCAGCAGAACAAATGAGCTCACAACCAGCTCTGGCACAGCTGCTCAGACCTGCCGTGGAGTGGAGGGAAGAACAGCCATGGACAGTGCAGGTGTCTTCCAGGAAAACTCGCGTGGAGAGCAAAATTTGAATTTAATTGCTACATATTAACTCGGATTTTTTTCAACCTTTTAAAAACATAAAGACACAAACTGTCCAAAGAGATACCAGGCCAGTGTAGCAATTTGCTGCTCTTTGACTGAGAAGATGAAAATGCAAATTTAATCAAAAACATTCCAGCTAAATTTGAGTATTCTACAGGCTTTGTAAGAGAGCTTTACGAGTAACATAATCATTTCACTTGACTTCATTTTCTTTTATCTTTTGGAATATTATAATTAGAAATGGAAAAGCCAGAAAGGTCTGGAAAAGAATAAAAAATCATAGAGAACCTAAAAATAATTGTACAAATGAAGGTACTGGGCTCAGGGTGATCCTTTTCATTATTATCAAATAATTTCTGCACAGAGCTTAACAGTTTATAGTATGTGACAGCACAGTGAAACTTCACATAGGTCTTCTTCCATGAGTCTCTGTTGTTGTCACTAGATCTCACCGCCCCACTGCATAGGGTGTGACCACCCAGACAGACATTTCATGGTTGTCTTACTGCCAGAAGTCCCATTGCTTCTACCATTGCTCTTGCTGTTTAAGTCAATGCCACCTTGCCGATGTGAATTGAAGATTAGAGATTTTTATTACTCAGATAGCTTTATTGTGATAGAAAATATGACTGTGTGATTATCAGTGTGCTATATACATTATTTAAAATCCATAGAGCTTAAACTTTAAGTTTGCTATTATACCCTTTTTTGTGATTAACAGAGCATTAAAAAATGAAACTAAGTTTGATTAGATTATTGGATGACAGCAATAACCACAGGAGTAAAATAAACCACAATTAGAACTGCAGGTCTGCTTCTGTTTTTTCTAGTTAGCTTTAGGAAAATACCCATTAACCAGCATAATTTGAGGTGACTGTAGTCATCCCCAGTCTTCTTTCCTTTTCCAATTCCTGCCTCAATGTGGTGAACACATCCCACTGAACAGTCTTTTGCTGCAGGTGAAGTAGCAGTTGATAGGCCGGCCCTGAGACTTGGCTGGGGTGGTTGGTTCCCCGTGAGAAGACTCCAGTGCACAGGGAGACTGCAGTTCTCGCATTCCAATATCTGAGCACACAACCTAACCCAAGAGTCACTTCTGAGAAGTGTTGTTTTCTTCACAGGTATTTGCCCCATTTCAGTACCTCCACAGCACTTGATACTTACTGAGTCCAGTAAAATATCTTTTTTAAAAAGTGATGTCTATTTTTATGTATCATCATGTATTTTTAGAATATGTGTTCCTTAAAGCCTGCAAACCCATTCCAAGGTTTAGCCTAGTCTATACAAAGAGCCACGCTTAAATGAAAGATTAAATAGCTTTCATTTAAGGGGCACCACACAGTTCAGAGCCAGCCAAATAGCTCAGCAAGTTAAAGCACCTGCAAGCAGGTGCAGGGGCAGGGGTAGGAGTTCAATCCCCAGGTCTGCCATGCCAGCCCCATCCCTGGGGCACACTGAGACTGCAATTAGAAGTGGGCATTGTGGCACATGCCTGTAATCCCAGCTCTTGGAAGGCTGTAAAACAGGTAGATCTCTACAAATGCAATCTAGTAGTGAGACCCTGAACACCCTGTAGGCCCTTCCCTTAAAAAAAATACAAAAAAAAAAAAAAAAAAAAAATCCTGAGTTCAATCCCTACTACCTTGAAAAAAGGGGAAAAAAGTGTGTGCGGTTGGGGGGGGGGTGACTGTGGTCTCTCTAGGCAAGGTTCAATCCTGAGCTGTGCTCCCAGATCTGTGCCAAAAACAGGTTCACTTTCCATGTTTGCAAGAGCTAAACTGTAATTAAGCCAAACCTCCCCGGTGGATGGTAGGTTACAGGACGCATCTTCCGTCTCTTTGCTATCAGTCTAGTGTTTTCCCATATCCATTTCCTACTCTGGGGAGAAAAAGTGATCTCAGTTTGAGGAGTTATACGACCAGAATACGAATAGAAAGCTTTTGGTTGGTGTATTAATTATTCTATAGGCATGAAGTTTACCAGTTACACTGTTTAATATTCAGTTTTCTGATTTAAGCATAAAAAAGAAAATCAGGCCTGAATCTTTCAAAGGTTATTCAGGAAAGCTAGAATTACCTGAATTCAATGTGTTTTAAATTAATCATCTTTATGTTTTTTATGATATTACCATGCTTTTATTAGCACTAGACATTTAAAAAAACAAGCACTATACATTAAGAGTTCTACAACAGAATGAACCTTAAAAGAATTTTTTTTTCAGTCTCAGAACTCAAGTTTTCAGATCAGATGCTGTGCACAAGCTAAGGCATGGCTACAGCTGGAAGTACTTAGGCAAAACTAAAGAACTCAATTTCTACTCTTATCTTTACTCTATACTTATAAGACAGCTTGTTTATAATTTTTTTGTTGTTGTTGTTGTTGTTGTTTTTGTTTTTGTTTTTTTTTGGTTTTTGTTGTTGTGTTTTGTTTGTTTGTTTGTTTTTGTCTTTTTGAGACAGGATCTCACTGTGCAGTTCAGGCTGGCCTTGAGCTCACTTTTGTAGCCCAGGCTGGTCTCGAACTCTCACTGATCCTCCTGCCTCAGCCTCCCAAGTGCTGGGATTATAGGTGTGCGCTACCACGCCTAGCTATAACTTAATAGAGCATTTTTCAGCAGTGTGTGAAAGTTTAAAACCAAATTTTAGAAAAAAAACCATATTAACATTCACAAGCCAGACTGAGAACAGTTCTGTACATGTTAATATGCATATTGAACAAATATTTGCTAGATTGCTAGACATACTGGAAATCCTTCCTAGATTTAAGAAAAGGTTGTATTGTGGTTTTAGTGGTGATTGGAGTTTTAGGGCAGGAAGAAAATGCTCTATTGAAGCAGAGTGGCAGAAGCCCATGTGTGCATGGCATCCTAAGACAGGTTGGTGGACCAACAAAGGGTGGCTGCAGAGAAGAGGTCCTCTTAACAGAAGGAGAGCCTGGTATCATGCCACCTTTAATCATGAGCACTGTGACCCATGCCCTTGCAAGAGAAGACAGAAGAGTAGGTGCTCTTAAGGCTATTTGGTGAAATATTGCTTACCTGAGTATCATATGATAATTTGGCTTGTTTCATATTTGCTTTAAGTAAGCTATTCTCGGTAAGTAAAATGTTGAGTTACTTTATAGCCAGATAATATGGAAAACTTCTTTGAAATTGGCATTTGACACTTCTGGCCATGTCTTTGGGCTCCACTGTAAGAAATGCTGAAGAGCTAAGCATCATTTCTGCGTAGCTTGGTTGGGTAACATAAGAAACAGTGCTGTCTAGCCAGTTTAGTGATTCATTCCCAAACATGCTCACTAGAGTCAGATTTTGCATGGTTTTAAATAATTGTAAGCTCTTTTACATCTGCCTCCCAAATGTTTGGTTCAGTGGCAGCCAGAAATGTGAACAAAATTTATCCACAAGATTTGGAGATCCTGCCAGATTGTCTCCTTTGTGGCAGTCCCTTTTCACTTTCCAGTTGTAGGGGCTATGTCTGTCTCTCTTCTCTCCTGCAGTCCAGTAAGAATTCAGGTTTCTCTCAAGATTTTGTTACTCCACAATCCCAGGAACTGTCCTCATTATAAAAGCTGTAAGAATGAGAAACTCATCCAGGTTGCATGCTGCTCTCCTCTTTTACATGTCAAGCCCGTACCTCAAATGTCTACATTCTTTGATGTCTTTGAGCAGGTTTATTTTATTTGGTCAGAGTTTATAGTTATCTGTGCTTGTGTGCTGTGGAAGTAGGAAGGAGGAAAGGATTAATCACTTTTAGTAATGAAATTTTAAAGAGCTTTCTTTCTATGTTCAAGTTGTAAACCCATTAATTTCTATGTTAAAATTAGACATGCATGATGTCAGAAATGTTTTGGCACTATGGGGTCATGAAGTCATTCTCTGTCTAGCTGGTATTATTATTCTGCTAATGTTATTTTTTCCATATAACCCTTTCTTCAATTTCAGTTACTCAGTAATTACATACTGAGTGAAAGGCACTATTCTGGATTCTCCATTTATTGAAATCTTCATTCAAAATCTAAATCCAGTATAGTGGTTCCAGAATTGTTCCATTCCTCCTGCTGGATGTGATACGCTTTCATCTGAATGCCTTTCATACTTAGTTCTGCCCCTGTGATATTTATTTATATACTTTTCTCCCCACAACTATGCTACTTGTTCCCTGATGTAAATGTCACTATGGAGAGGGCCCTTGTAATAAATGTACTATAAACTGGAAACTATACAAATAAGGTTAAGTAAATTAATTTTCTTAATAATCCCATTTCTTAGATTCAGGTCAGAAGACAGTTAGGAGGAGGAGATCTATCATAAACTGGGCCTTTTGGCGAGGTTCCAGCACTCACCTGGACAACTTGCCTGTGTCACCAACATCTCCTATACCAGGACAGCTCTTTGGAGTTTCACTGCAGGATATTTGTGAAAATGACAATCTCCCCAAGTCTGTCTTGGTAAGCCTCAGTTGGCCCTGCAACTAGCGGAGGAGGAAGTTTGGGAAAAGAGTTATCTAGGGAGTGACTCTCCCAAGTGGAAAAACGCTAACACCCATTGCCTTGGCTAAGTCTTTATCTTATTTAAAAAAAAAAAAAAAAAAAAAAACTCTGATTTAGCTATTACCAAATGAAAATGAAGATATAAGGAGATAATCTAGTCTGCTAGTTTTAAGAAAGTGGTGTATGCGTGCTCAAATACGTCTGACTTGCTCCTTACACAGAGAATCCACATTGTCCCTCACAAATCATTTCCTGAAACTTGACATTGTTGTAAATTTCACATTTGTCACTTAGTAGAGACTTCTCAGTCTTTTTAAAATTTTGAAAACTGATTTTCTTCAGACGTCTAAACATTAAGAGATATTCTCTAGTATTTTCCATCTTTTATACTAGAATTGGTAATACAAACCACTGTATCACCATTTGTATTACCTCTAGGTAATACATTAAATATTACTGTTAAATTAAGCAGCATTAATTGAGCATCTATATACTGTCATAGGTGTGTGGCACTTTATGTATGTTCTGTCGTGACTGTGTAAGTGCTGGACACCAGTGCAGCCTCTTTATTATTATATCAGTCACAACCAATTTAGAGAGTAGTTATTGTTACCATCTTTACTTTACAAACTAAAAAAGAGCCTTAGAACCTTAACAGAAAATTACATAGTAAATAAGTGGTATAAGTGGCTCTCCCAGTATTGAGAACATGTACACACAAAGCAAAATTGAATAACATTGGCAAGATCAGCAGTTTGAAAAAATATAACACATTTTCATTAACTATAGTCACCATGTTATACAATCAATCACATGCAAGTTTTTCTCCTGACCAGAATTCTTATGCTTTGACCAGCATCTCCCTCCAGTGTCCGTCAGGCTTGGTAACGCAGAGGACAGGCCTAGCTCCAGTCTGGCAACCAAAGGAAGCAAGTGCTTGCTCACATGAAAATACGTGAAGGAGTCATTCATTTTTTCCTCCTGTTTTCCCATAGGATATGCTTTTCTTTCTTAATCAGAAAGGCCCCCTTACAAGGGGCATCTTCAGACAGTCAGCCAATGTGAAGTCCTGCAGAGAGCTAAAAGAGAAACTCAATTCTGGAGTCGAAGTACACCTCGACTGTGAATCAGTTTTTGTGATAGCATCTGTCTTAAAGGTAAGAAACACTCACCTCATGTCATTCTGGAAAAGGACGCATTGTTTGTTTCATTGTAAACCCTAATCCTATGTGCAGAGAGTAATACATTTGCAACCTAGAAAGTGTTAAAAACATTTTATGAAGTCATCATTGTATTGCACTTTAAAAGCCAGCACCAATGATTTGACATGTTAGATATGTGTTATTCTTCAATTTCTTTATCTGAACTCTTGCCAGCCCTTGCACAAAAGCAAAAGTTAATTATAACCAAGGAACTCATAGTGTCTTTACTAAAATAAACATCCTGCTTATGCTGATTTCATCATCTCACTGTTGTGTAATGAAAGCAAAGTTGTCAAAAGTAAACCTTTATTGAGCTACTGAAAATAGTTACAAAAGTTTGCCATAATAACCATTTATTTGTCTTACAACTGAGGCGAAAAATTGCTGAGATGATTGAAAATTCCATTCATAACTGCAGTCATCATCCCCATAAATACTCCATCCCCTAAATCCCTAATGGTTTTTACTTTAAAATGCTTATTACCTGTCACTTATGCTTACATAAGTCTCATCTTCTAAAATAGTTTCTTCCTCACATTCTTGTAAATAGCCTATGTGTTTTGAAAACCTCTAGTCAAAACCAGCTTTAAGGAGAACTTTTTAACCTAGTGGTAGTTTTGGCAGACCTGCTTCAAGCTCTGAACTCCAAAGAGTTGTATGCATTCTACTAGGGTACAGAAGTCCTCATCCTGGGGCATAAAAACCAACTTAGGGCTGGCAAGATGGTTTACCAGTCTAAAGCACCTGTTTAGGAAAACTTAGGCAACCACAGGTTCAATCCCCAGCACCACATACTGTGCCAGCCCTGCCCCCAGGGCAGGCTGAGCCAGCCATTAAAAAAAAGAATTAGGGAAAATGTGGACAAGAGTTGCATACCCCTGGTGCCCAGCTACTTGTGGAATAAATGTTAAAAATCTGATTTTTGTTGGTAATGAGCCATATCTACTGATATCATGCTATAGATTCTTACAATAAGATATCACTCAAGAGAACTGGAGCTAGTATCATCTGTTTTAGACAAGATGTTGATTATTCTTCAATCCTGGCTTATAGTAATAATATGACAAATATAAATGCTCCATGAATTTTTTCTCCTCACATAATTGGGCCTCCCATCCCTTAATTTAGGAAGATAAAGCCTGTGTATTAGAAAGTTTTCCTTGCTATTCTTCATAGCACCACACATTTAGGCTAAATTGTTGAAGCATTGCAAAGAAATGTGATGCTAGAAGAGCCAAGTTGTGTTTCAAACTAGGAATTTTGTGTGTTCAAACACAAGGCCCCCCAAAATGATTGAATAAGTAAAATGGGTTTTAGATCACTGAAGTTGCATTGTTGCATAACTAATTTACTCCTCTTTCAAGTGGTTTTAGTTTTGCCAAAAGTTTGGACTTTTTTTAGTTGATACAGCTTTCTTGTCTTTAAGACTATTTTGAAGTGGTATGTAGTTCTCCTTTAGTTTTCTCATATACTGGTTTTGCTTAAGTACTTACCTAATTCTTCATTCTATAACTCAACCAAAATTGCCAGAGGTACCAAAACTTCGAGTAAAAGTTGCAATTTCATCCACAACATCTTAGGTGAACTGAAGAGTTCTGATGACCAGGGCTCTGGTGGAGAAGATGAGGAGAATATCAATTGAGTACCGCAAGGCAGTGTTTGTAATTCAGAACCAGTCCTCACACATTTCTCAGCTGTGGCAGTGGTTGTATTTCATAACTTGTTATTCCAGCTGTGGAAGAGTTCATTGAGATGTTACAAGTTATTATCTTTCAAGTGCAGATTTAAGATTTAATGATGTTTTTCTTCAAGATAGATCATAAGTATGTTTTCCACTGAAATTTTTTAAGGAGCTAATGTCACTACCCCAATGTGAAATAACAGATTTTGCTTCTAAATCTGACTTTTAAAGTAGGTGCATCATCTAAAATTAGTTTGGAATTGTGAGAACTCAGTATCTTTCAAAAAAAAAAAAAAAAAAAAAAAAAG
>PVJA010037415.1:0-20387 GCA_004027025.1 Myocastor coypus | reverse complement strand
AAAAAAAAAAAAAAAAAAAAAAAAAAAAAAAAAAAAAAAAAAAAAAAAAAAAATCCAGGTCCTTATGGATTCACCACTGTATTCTACAAGAAATTTACAGGAGACATAATCCCAATACTCGTCAAACTCTTCAATGAAATTGAAAAGGAATCAATCCTCCAAAAATCATTCATAGAGGGAAGTATTATACTGATACCAAAACCAGAAAGAGATGCAATTAAAAAAGAGAACTACAGACCAATTTCTCTCATGAACATAGGTGCAAAAATCCTCAATGAAATCTTCAACACTAGGATACAGCAAATCATCAAGAAGATTATAAACTATCGCCAGGCTGGATTCATTCCAGGGATGCAAGGATGGTTCAATATACACAAATCTATAAATGTGATACACTAGATCAATAGAGCCAAAGCCAAAAATGATGATTGTCTCAATTGATGGAATTGTTTCAATTGTCTCTTTTGATAAAGTCCAACACTTATTCATGTTCAGAGTCCTGTAGAAAATTGTAATAGAGGGCCTCTACCTCAACCTGACAAAGGCCATCTATGACAATCCTACAGCTAACATATTGCTTAACAGGGAAAAACTGAAGTCTTTTACTCTCAGATCTGGTACAAGACAAGGATGTCCTCTTTTACCATTCCTATTCAATATAGTTCTGGAATCATTAGCAGCAGCCATTAGACAAGAGAGAGGGAATAAAAGGAATAAAAATAGGTAAAGAAAATTTTAAATTATCATTATTTGCAGATGACATGATAATCTACTTGGAAAACCCCCAAACACTCCACCAAGAAGCTACTAGAATTAATCCACAGATTCAGTAGCATAGCAGGATACAAAGTTAACACACAAAAGTCAATAGCATTCCTCTACACAGACAACAAACACATTGAGAGAGAAATTAAAGAAACAATACCTTGTACAACAGCACTGAAGAAAATGAAATAATTAGTAATTAACCTAACTAAAGAAGTAAAGACATTTACAATGAAAACTACAGTAATCTGAAAAAAGAGATCCTAGAGGATTTCATACAATGGAAAGATATTCCTTGCTCCTGGATAGGAAGAACTGATATTGTGAAGATGGCCATACTTCCTATATTGTTGTACAGATTTAATGCAGTCCCTATCAAAATATCATCAACATACCTCACAGATCTGGAGAAATCATTCCTAAAATTTATCTGAAACAATAACAGATCTAGAATTGCAAATTCAGTCCTTGCGCAACTAAGCCAAGTCAGAAGACATTACAATTCCTTATCTAAATTTATACTACAAAGCTACAGTGGTAAAATCAGCATGGTATTGGCAAAAAAAAAAAAAAAAAAAGTCGACCTTATGATCAATGGAATATATTAGAAGGTGCAGAAGCAAGTAGAAAAACGTTCAGCCACTTTATCTTCGACAAAGGGGCCAAACGTGCTTACTGGAAGAAAGATAGCCTCTTTAACAAATGGTGCTTGAAAAACAGGCTCTCCACATGCCGAAAACTAAGACATACCCAGGTCTATCACCATGCACTAAAGTCAAAATGGATTAAAGATCTAAATATTAAAAGAGAAACATTAAATTTCATGAAAGAAAAAGTGGGAGAGAAATCTTGAAGACATTGAGGTAGGCAAAGAATTCATGCAGTTTTAATAGTTGAAAGAATCAGCAACTGGGACCTCTTGGTGCTATGAAGTTTTTTCACCTGAAAAGAAATTACCAACAGAGTGAAAAGACAACCCACAAATTTCAAAAAGATTTTAACTAGTAAGTATTCTGACAAAGGTCTTCTATCTAGAATCTATAAAGAACTAAAACACATTAGCATCCCCAAATTCAAAGACCCAATTCAGAAATGGGCATCTGAGATGAACACACACTTCTCAGAGAAAGAAATTGAACAAGCCTACAAATGCATGAAGAAATGCACGACTTCACTAGCCCTTTGTGAAACACAAATCAAAACAACACTTAGATACCATCTCACTCCAGAAAGAATGGATATTATAAAGAAATCAACCAACAACAAATGTTGGAGAGGCTGTGGGGAAAAAGGAACACTTCTCCACTGCTGATGGGAATGCAGACTGGTGCAACTGTTATGAAAAGCAGTTTGGAGACTGCTTAAAAAACTAGGACCGGAAATCCTGTTCAATCCAGTTATCCCCCTATTGGGAATTTTCTGAGAAGAACTGAAAATATCATACCAGAGTGATATCTTTGCAGGTATGTTCATTGCAGCACAATTTTAAAAAAATATTTATTTATTTATTTTCATAGCAGCACAATTTGTAATAGCCAATTCTTTGAAACAACCAAAATACCCATAATCTGAAGAATGGTTGAAAAAGACGTGGTAGTTTTATACAATGAAATATTATTCAGCTATAAAGAATGATAAACTAGCCGGGCGTGGTGGCTCACGCCTGTAATCCCAGCACTTGGGAGGCTGAGGCAGGAGGATTGGTGCGAGTTCGAGGCCAGCCTGGGCTACAAAAGTGAGCTCAAGGCCAGCCTGAACTGCATAGTGAGACCCTGTCTCAAAAAGACAAAAAAAAAAAAAAAAAAAAAAAAAAAAAAAAAAAAAAAAAAAAAAAAAAAAAAAAAAAAAAAAAAAAAAAAAAAAAAAAAAAAAAAAAAAAAAAAAAAAAAAAAAAAAAAAAAAAAAAAAAAGAATGATAAACTATAACACTTCATATATAAATGGATGTATCTTGAACATATACTCATAAGTGAAATAAACTAGACCTACATGTGTAAATGTCGTATAGTCTCCCAAGTGTAAGATCTCAAAAGAAATTATAAAAATGGAGAGGCATAACTCAGCTGAATGGAAATCAAGGACTTAATGGTTAAATAATGAAGTGACTACAAGTAGAAAAGATAGGAAGCATGGCAGGGGCAAAGCCGTGCACTTATATACACAGAATGTGTTGGATAATAGTCCTAGGAACCTCCAAAATGTTTTTGACACTGAGGATAGCAATGTGTATCAGTAAAAATATGCTTGGAATGTCTGTCATTCTCTTTTACATGTGTACTGCTTCTAATGTAATTTGAGTTACTGCTATGCTCTCTTCTCAAGTAAATGCCTGGTTTAGAAGAAAACCAGGCAACAAAGGTATGGCAGGAGGCATTACAATACTGGACCTAAAGTTATACTACAAAGCTACAGTAATAAAATCAGCATGGTATTAGAAGAAAACCCAAAAGGATATTAAATGAGAGTGAGAGACTAGGAAAATGCCATAGAATCAACAGGCTACAATTTTGTATATACTTAGATTTCTACATGTGTAAAAATGCCTAACTGCTTTTGTCACATTCTATAGAGATTTATTGGGCTATCAATGATTGGTAGAAAATACCAATTCCAAGTTAAGTCTAAGATGTTTGATACTCAGAAAGACAGTGATGTCATGCTCAAGTACCTATGTTATTGAGTAATAGTATCACTAGGCTTTTCTTCTAGTGGATTAAGAATATGTTTACAGACCAAAAATTAGAGAAAAAGGAGGGCTACAAGGATAGCCAATATTTTGGCCCTAGCCCTAAAAGGTCAGTGAGGACTTGGGACATAAGGGAACCTGTGCTGTAACATCCTATAACTCAGGTTTCCAAATTTTCTGTTTAAGGAGATTATGAGGCTATAGAGTTAAGGGAGTAAAGATACATAGTGGGCCAAAAGGGAATCACTTGGAGTGTAAACATGCTCTCAGGCTTTCAGCAAAAGCAAACTGGTCAAGCAATGGCCGTGACTCATCTAGTTGGCTGATACTGACAACAGTTCTACAAAGCACTGTACATGGTTCCAAAGTAAATCCTGAGGGGATCTGACTGACCTTCAGAGAAACAAAAGTTCCATGTTTTGCTATACAGGTCTTGCTTAAACTGTGCTCTGTATAACTAATAGAAGGACAACAATATGCATTTACCAAATAGTGAAATATACTACTAACGTGTTTTGAAACTGTCACATTGTTATACATTGTTATTTTTTGTTAAAAGTAATGAAAATTAAAAAAAAATTAAAAAAGAAGAAGAAGAAGCACTCTGAGGCAGGGACATACATTACAGAGAGCAGTGACATAACACAGTTGAGGTGGGATAGGTGTTAAAGTATCAAGAACTTCAAAAGCTTTCATTCTTATTACATGTGATGCCTAATATAAGTAAGGATAAGGAGACATACCAGACACAGAAATCCCTATAAATCTCCTAGAATGTAGCATAGTTTTGCGATTATGCACACACTGAAGAACACACACAGCATGAATCTGAGCCCTGACAGAAGTCACATGACACCTACCTGTGCTTTAGATTTCAGTTGTCTCCACTGCAAAAAAGGGAGTAAAATTTTGTACAACTCCTGGCACTTATATATCCTAATCAACATGGCTTAATGTGACCGTAGCTTCATGAAAGCTAAGTTTTAGTAAAGATGATGATGGTGTATATATAAAGTGAATAGTGTGGATCACAATAACAATATAGCCATAATTTTTTTTATTATGTTTTTTTAACTTTTGTTTGTTTATTTCTTTTTAGGGCCGGCTCAGCCTGCCCTGAGGGCAGGGCTGGCGCAGCATGTGGAGCTGGGGATCGAACCACGGTCTCGGCAGCCACTTGCAGGCGCTTTAGACCGCTGAGCTATCCTGCCGGGCCCACCATAATTTTTTAAGAGTGCTTCAGAATATCCCTGAGATAGAAGCAGGGTGAACCCTTCTTTAGTGCATACTGAACTTCAATCGTTCGCCTGTGCTGTAGGTAACGTGCTTTCAGCTGACAAATCTCATCTCAAGCATCACCTCTCATAGAAATCTCCTGTGATTGTTGATCAGACAGAACAAGCTGCTGCTCACCAGTGCTGTCCTCTGCACTCTAGAGCACTCAAACCAGGGCACCTTCTGCTCTGCGGTGGTGCTCTTAGCCCTTCCTCCACTAACCTTGGAGCACAGCATCATTCAATATCAAACACCCCAGTCCTTAGGATGTGTTCATTGGTGTGATGTACTAGTATGGAATGAATGAATCGTCAATGTGAGCACAAGCCAAAGTGCTAAAAGATCAACTTGCAAACTATCAAGTTCATCAAATATGCTAATTTACTAAATATTTTTAAGGGACATTTAAAAATATATTTCATGGCTGTGGACATATGGGCTTTGGTTTTTTTTTTTTTTTTTTTGTCTTTTTGAGACAGGGTCTCGCTATGCAGTTGAGGCTGGTCCTGAGCTCACTTTTGTAGCCCAGGCTGGTCTCGAACTCACACCAATCCTCCTGCCTCAGCCTCCCGAGTGCTGGGATTACAGGCTTGCGCCACCACGCCCAGCTTGGGCTTTGGTATTATATTCAAATTAGTAGCTACTGAATTGGTTGTTTAATGACTTCATTTATCTAAAACTTCCAGTAAATTGTTTTTAGAGAGAACAAAACAAAACAAACAAACAAACAAATAAAAAGAGATGTGAAGATCAGTAAAAGAGATTAGAAGATGCAGAAATAACTCCAGACATATTAGTACCTTATCTTTGACAAAAATACCAAACACATTCAGTGGAAGAAAGATAAACTGTTTAATAAATGGTGCTGGAAAAACTGACTTGCCACATGTTAAATATTAAAATTAGATGCATGTCTTTCAGCATGCACTAACTGAAATTGAAATGGATCAAAGGATCTAAATATTAAAAAAATCACTAAATCTTCTGGAACAGACTAGGCAGAACTCTTGTGGATACTGGTGTAGGCAAAATTTAATGAATAAAACACTGATCTGTCACAAAGGATCAATAAGTGGAATCTCATCTTATGAAAAAGGTTTGGCATAGCAAGAGAAACCAGCAAAGGAGTGATGAGACACAGGGTGGGCAAAAATCTAGAAGGATTGCTCTCTAGAATATATAAAGAATTTAAAAATATTATATCAACAAATTTAAAAAACCAATCCAAAAATGGGCATCTGAAATAAATCAACACCACTCAAGAAAAAAATACAAATACAAATGCATATATGAAAAAGAATGTTAAACACCAGTGGTCATTCATGTAATGTAAATAATGCTGAGATTCTATCCCACCCCAGAAAGAATGTTTATTATAAAAAAATCAACTAATGACACATATTGGTGGGGTTGTGTGTGTGGGGAAAGGAACCTTTTCCATTGTTGGTGGGAGTGTCTACTGGCACAACCACTTTGTAAATTAGTGTAGAGATTCTTCAAAATGCTAGAACTAGGGGCTCCATTCAATCCAGTAGTTCCCCTTCTTGGTAACTTCCCTAAAGAACACCAAGTATGCACACCAGGGCCAGGAAGACAGCTCAGTGGAATAAGCACTTGCTCGGCAACAGCAAGGTCTTGAGTTCAATCCCTAGTACCACAAAAACAAAACAAAACCCAAACATGCATACTCATGTTTATAGTGGCAAGTTTAAAACAGCCAAATCATGAAAACAGTCCAAATACCTGTCAAGTGGTGAATAGATGAAGAAAATGTGGATTTTAAAAATATAATGTAGCACTGTTCTGCCATAAATAATGATAAACTCAGGACATTTCTAGGTAAATGAATACAGCTTGAGACCAAACTCTTCAGTGAAATACATCAGACACACATGTGTAAGCGCCTCATTGTTTCTCCTGTGTGAGAATCCAAAAGTGTGTGTATGGACCAGAAAGTACAATAGCTGTTGTGAAATAGGTAGGGAATATTCAAATGTAGAGGGGAACCAGGGAGAGTGAGGGAAAAGGGAAAGAAGTGAAAAGTAAAAATGTGAGAAAAGAAGGAAAAACTGTAAGCCAAGCTTCCTTTCCAGGGAAAGGAAGAGGGATGAGAAAGGACCAAATTAAAAAACTATTAGCAAAGTAAATAAACAATAGTGTGAAGAGACAACCTATAGAATGGGAAAACATTTTGCCAGCTACTCCTCAGATGTCTAGAATCTAGACTATATAAAGACCTCATAAAAATTAGAAAACCAAAAATAAAATGGAAATGAATAGGTACTTCTCAGAAAAAGAATACAGATTTTGACTAAATATAGTGTTTTTAGCCATTAGGAACAAAACAAAACAAAACAAAACAAAAAACCCCCAAGATTAAATTTTATTGCAGAAATAATGGCTCTGAAGGACTCAAGAAACAGCAAATGCTGGTGAGGCTATAAGGAAAAAGAAATGAGCTCACATTCCTGTGGGAGTGTAAACTAGTTTGTGCTAAAAAAAAACTAAACAGTGATTCCATTTGATTCAGTAATATCTTTTCTGAAAGATATTTAACTTTCTAAAGGTATTTAACTTCCTAAAACAGTTAAAATCACCATATTATGTTACACATGTACACTTATGCTCATTGCATCATATTAATAATATTTAAATCAGAAGTGGACTATATGCTCATCAACAAATTAATAAAGAAAATAAAGAAATATACATGTTGCAGGGCTATTCAACCATAAAGAGGGATAATATTAAATCATCTGTAGGAAAATGAGCATAGCTTGAGATCATAATGCTACATGAGATAAATTAGACACTGCAGATTAAACATCATATGTTTTCTTTTACATGAGATATGAGAAATATAAGTAAACAGCAAACTTGAAGGTGGATAACAGGAATCAGGCAGGTAGGTAGGCGTTGTCCAAATGGGAGAAGAATCTGAGTTGACAGGCGATAGAAGTGAGAGGTCAGAAGAGGAAGTAAAAACAATTAATGCAACATATTTGTATGTAAATTCTTTAAGATGGGTCTGATTTTTATGTATGGCAAACATATGCTAATAAAAATACACTGTCAAAACTAGGCCAAAAGGATTGGTACAAGAAAATTGCTACATTATCAACATAGTGATACCTTGGTATGGATCCAACAGGCAGACTCCAGGTTGTTGTGTACAAGTGAAGATTTCCAACTATGTGTCCTATGGTAAAAGAAAAAGAACGTGGATTGGAGAGATAGCTCAGCTGTCTAAATGCCAGCCCTGGAAGCTCAGGTGCTCCATGAAAGCCAATTAAACCTCACATGGTGGCACTGGGGAGGCTGAGACAGGAGGTTCACCATGAGTCCAGTGAGACTCCGTACCAAAGAAATAAATGAACAAAGGTTAAAACAAAAGCACAAAGATTAACACTGTGGCACACAGTGGTTCCTGGGAAACAGGAATGTAAGACGCTTAGTACAACACACAGATAAACCAGGCTGTTAGATTTTAAAATGGATGTGGCCAGCCTGGCTGCTCCTCATAGGGAGTGGGGCCACAAGTGAAGGCTGTGAAGCCATCTTGGGGAGTAACTAGTATCCAGGACTTTGCCAGAGCTCATTCTGATTAAATTATGTTCATGAGATGCAGTCTGTAGGTATAAGCCATTAATAAGGTTCCACTGGGGCCAAAGGGTACTGAAGGTCCAGCCAAGAGATTTACAAGGCATCTGTTTTGGTCTGGAGCTCTAGGGATTTCATGGGTCTTTGTGATTTTATTTTTTGTTTTTCCAAGTAATAGGGGGATTGGCCTTGGCATGTTGCCCAAATTTAACATATTGTGCTACCTGTGCTAGCAATGTATACCCCATATTCTAATCCTTTCTCCCAGAGATGGGAGTCCATCTTGGTGGACTTCATAGTTGTGCTCTAATGGAATTGATCATCTATCTATCTATCTATCTATCTATCTATCTATCTATCTATCTAATCATCTATCATCTATCTATCCTATCTATGTTAGACAGCTAAGTTAGGTAGAAATATTACATAGCCCATGAGAATCAAGACAGTCAATACTAAAGATGAAAACATGTAAAAACTGTGGCCAGAGAGGCATTTGTTGAATGTCAAGACTCAAGATAAGACAGAATGATTAGGCCCATAGAGTTACCCAAGGGACAAGGTAAGTGGTAATCTCTGCTCTAATAAAGTATGGATAGACATCAAGAGTCCTCGACCTATCCCTTCCCCAAAAGTTCTTTGTTGTTTCTACATACACTTGCTGCATGACCTGTTTTCTCACTGGACCAACATTACCTAAGCGACTGTAGTTATTTTATTTATTTATTTTTTTTGTCTTTTTGAGACAGGGTCTCGCTATGCAGTTGAGGCTGGTCCTACGCTCACTTTTGTAGCCGAGGCTGGTCTCAAACTCGCACCAATCCTCCTGCCTCAGCCTCCCAAGTGCTGGGATTACAGGCGTGAGCCACCACGCCCGGCGCGACTGTAGTTATAACAAGATTAGTGGATCATACTTTTAGCCCACCTTGAACTGTATCTTCAGATTTTGCTTTACAAAATTTCCTCCAGAAAGTGAGGTCATTGACAATCTCACTTAGGACCCCTCTGTCTCTCAGGAGCAGTATCTCTTCTTCTCACTAAATGTTTCCTGTTCTTAAGTTCTATTGTTCCTTAGAATCCATTCCTCAATTCTGGGAAACACAAACTTGGCATATCTGACATCTTAAGATGTTGAGAGTTGCGCTGTTGCCCTTATGTCATTTGGAGGCACTTTATCACATCCATACATGCCTGTGTCCATCTGCAGGACTGAGTTTCTTCTAGGTGCAGACCAAGATAGCTATGCTTTTCCTCTGTTTCACTGAAATTTACAGATTTCTTTTTGGCTACAGATCTCTGACCTCTCTCCTCTTAAACTGTTACTTCAGAAAACGTGTAGCTGAGTCAATAAACCCAGCAATCAGGCTTGGTTTGTGATGAAGACTACTCTAGGCCCACTAGAAACTCATTCGTTCCAACAACCAGGACTAGCATGTGAATGAGGCCACCATGGATCCCCAAGAAACTCATTTGACCAAGCAGCCAGGCCTGGTGTGTGAGTGAGACCACCCAGGTCCTGCTGGAAACTCATTTATTTGACCCAACAACAAAGTCCAGCATGTGAGTGGAACTTCATCCACCTGACAGGCCCAGTGTGGAAAACTGCCACACAATTCCCTACAGAGAGGCTAGAGACAAGACCCACCCAGCTGATCCACGAGCATCTTGCTAGAGTGGCACAGCAGGTTCACCTCCAAGGGCTGCAGCAGGAAGAAGTGGAGCTCAGCAGTCAGACCCAACCCACACTCATCTGGATGAGTTTAAACTTGGTAGATTCAAATCTGGTGCTAAGGTAAGAACTCTCCCAAAGCTCTACACCAAAAGTCAGAAGGCAGGGCTATACAAAGTGACAAAGAGAAGGAGCAAAAGGTGCTTTTAGGCCCCGAGCCCACCCAGAACAAATGGAGGAGAAAACAGCATAGAAGAAATAGGAAATCACCCACTTGAAATCTCTGAAATAATAGCTATGAAGTAAAGAAATAACTACAGAAAGATATAGAGGAAATCAGATCAGAAATAATTTCTGAGTTTAAAAAAATACCTAGAGTAAAAGAAGTACTAAGTGCTTCTAAAGAAGACACTGAAAAAAATTAGTGGAGAAGAGAAAAATGATGGAATCCTTGAATGGGCAATACAGGAAAATAATAGAATGTATGAAGAGATTCAGAGTGTTATACATAAACTTAATACCTCAATCACAAGGTGACCAAACCATTTCAGTAAAAGTGAAAATAGACTTTAAGACCTCAAAGAAATCATTGTAGTTAGTGAAGACGTAACAAAAGAGTTCTTAAAAACAATTAGGATGCAAGAAAAATAATTCATCTGCAAAATGATGAACAACCTAAGATTAGTAGGCATCAGTGAGGAGTCTGTACAAATGACATAAAAAGAATATGGACAGGAGAAATAGCAGAAAACTTCCCAAATATGGGAAAACAATTTGAAATTCAGGTAACAAGCATATAGAACTCCATAAAGGGCTGGAAAGATGGCTCAGTGGTCTAAAATGCTTGCTTAGGCAAGCTTAGGCAACCACAGGGACCATGGTTTGATCCCTGGCAACACATGCTGCACCAGCCCCACCCCCAGGGCAGGCTGAGCTGGCCATAAGAAAAAGAACTCCAAATAACATCAACCCAATTAAAACCACACCCAGACATATAATAATCAAGATCCTAGGAATTCAGCACCGGAACAGCATACTAAAAGCAGCTAGAGAAAAGAAACAGATCACATTTAAAGGAAAATCCTTTATAATAATGGCAGATTTCTCTCCATAAACCATGAAGTCAAAAAGAGCATGCAGCAAGGGCCAGGCGTGGTGGCTCATGCCTGTAATCCCAGCACTCGGGAGGCTGAGGCAGGAGGATTGGTTCGAGTTCGAGACCAGCCTGGGTTACAAAAGTGAGCTCAAGGCCAGCCTCAACTGCGTAGTGAGACCCTGTCTCAAAAAGACAAAAAAAAACAAAACAAAACAAAAAACAAACAAACAAACAAAACAAACAAACAAACAAAAAAAAAAAAGAGCATGCAGCAGAGTACTTCAAATCCTCCATGAAAACAAATTCCAACACAGTCTGCTATACACTGCAAAACTCTTTTTCAAGTTTGATGGAGAGTGAAATACTTGCAGGACAAAGAACAACTAAATAATTTCATGATGAGAAAGCCAACCCTACAGAGTTTACTAAAATATATTCTAGGGAGGGATTGAAATGACTACAACTCCATAAAGGAGAAAGAAAAGAACCCACCAAATAGGGCAAACAATTAAACACAGGAGAAAAAGAGGTATAAAAAGGCAGTCTTTCAACTATTCTTTTGTATACAGCAGCAAAATATATACATCAACATATTCTTCAAATGTACTTCTGCACCCTATGGGTTATGATTCTGTCTAGTTCTATAGGGTGACTAACAAGAAATAGCAGTAGCTCAGTCTCACAAGTGACACCTGGCCACCAGTAAGCACTACGGACAATATCCATGTTCACAACATACTAGAACTTTGTGTGATATCCTATCCCCAAACTGTTAGAAGTTCTGGTCATATATTTGCCATTCTAATCTTTGCATTATGTTTTATTCTTACTAATTATTAATTATGGAAACTTTTTCTTAGTTGATATCTTTGTATATATTAACCTATTCAAATATTATGTGAGTATTCTGAATTGATTACAGCTTCATCCATATAATGCACAACATTCTGGCCTCTAAGTTGGACTCACAATTTGATTTGAATTTTGGAATATTGTTTTGAAATATTTAATTTTAATTAATTAACATTTAATTAATTTTGTGAATATTGTTTAATGATTTTTTTCTATGATTCACTCTGTATCTTTGACTTACAATGTACTTATAGGACATGGTATGATGTTTTCTCCTAGTATTAGAAACTTTGAAAAGATATATATATATATATATATGTGTGTGTATATATATATATATATATATATATATATGTATGTATATATGAGTTCAGATTGATATATGGCTACTTTCTTCTAGTTCATTAAGAATAAAAGTTTGTACTAGTATGTTTAGACAAGCTATGTGGTCTGTATCTTGTTCTCTGAATAACTACTATAAAGACAATAATATGCATTGTGTTAATTATTGTACCCATCCTACTAACTTGCTCTGAAACTGTTTCAGTGCTAATTTATCTTTTTTTCTTATTAAAATGAATAAAATATAAAACATGTAGCTGAAAATACTTTACATTTCAGTTCTCGATTCTAATTTTTCCTTTCTTTTATAGTGTTTGCAAGGCTTGATCTCAAGGCTTTCCACATGCTTGGCGAGTCTTTAGCTTGTAGCTATAGCCTAGACCCCTTAATTTTAAAATTCTCTTTATGCCACAAGTTGTCTACAACTTGGAATTGTTTTGTTTTAAAGAACCCCTTGAAAAGTAATCGCAGCAGAGTTGGGGCTCTTAGCATATTATGTGGAAGGGAGGAGCTAAATTTTTAAAATAATAGTTGCTATTAGGAAACCCAGATGAATTAATCACATCTCTCCGTTTCGCTGCTAGGGTCCTATAGTACTTTTCATTATTTTCCACACCATTTACAACACTTCTTTTTTTGTTTCAGTGGAATTGAGTTCAAACTCTTAATATTTTTAAAAAACTCTGCCGTTTTATTTTTTCATTTATGTATTTGGTACAGGGTCTCATGATAACAGCTTGGACTCACTGTGACCCTCCTGTTTTCAACCTCCCCAGGCCTGGGATTACAGGCACGCGACACCATGCCAGATTCACCCGCTCAGTGCACCCCTGGAGGTGTGGTGGGGTGTGTGACTGGCATAGCATGTGGGGATGGGGATTGAATCTGATCTCTGCACTTACCAAAGCAGGTGCTTAGTCTCCCGAGATTCTCGCTGGCCCTACTTTGCCATTTTAATTGAGTATCTTGTGTAGAATTTTTTCTCTCCCAATTGTGTGCATATATTTAATTTGGTTAATAGTACAGAGTCCTAGGAAGTTTTGAAAGATGTGGTAAAGAACCTACCCCCCCCCCCACTTGTGGAAGAAGTTGCAGGTTTGCTGACCTTGTTGTTGTAGGCAGCTGAATTAGATAGAAATATTATAGTGAGTCAGACAGGGGTAGGCCTGCAAGGAGACAGTAAAGAAAAGATGTCTTGCAACTGTGGGAGAGACAGAGGCTCAGCAAGCAAATGCTTACCTCCCTACCGTTAAGCATCCAGGATTGATAGTCACCTTGAGGAAGCCTGGAACAGCCACCAATTTAACCCCTTACAGAAAAAAGCCCTGTTCTATGTTCAGGCCTGGTTGCTATGTGACTGGTTTTCCCATTTGGTCCCAGCTTTGTGCTTGTAATCTTACAGGCTGGAGTTTGTTTTGTTGCACCTCATGTGTGAATTCTCAGGTTTTCCACCTGAGACCCACCTCACTGCATGGCTTTGCTCTATAAAAATCCCTAGAAAAGGCAGATTCCTGGGCAACCCACTTGGGTCTCCTTCTGTTTCTCCTTTGGACAGAAGCTTTCTTTCCCTTGGTAAATATATTCTGCTCTTCATCTCTGTTGTTCCTAAAATTAATTCTTCAGTTTTACAGAACACGAACTTGTCCCAAGTATTTTTCAGGTTGAGAGTTTCATTTCTCTATATCACTATCTCAGAAAAAAAAAAAATCAGGATTAGTTAGAAGGAGGTATAAAGGGATTTATCAGGCAGCGTTTTGAAAGTGTAAACTCAAGTAGAGTGCAGATATTCAGAGAATTGAGATATATTCTGGGAATAGATATATTTACAGGAGATTTGTTGAAAATGTGTAAAATTTGAGAATTTGAAGAAAGAAGAGATTCAATTTACATATGAAAAATGACAGCTTTTTCTGTAGGAAAAGGACAATGGCCCATTCATAAGTGACAGCCATCACAGGTAATATTGCTGTAGCCTGCTCATAGGAAAAGGTCTATTTTACAAATGAAAAGAAGTAGTCTATTCACAAAAGAGAGAGACCTATTTTTAAGAAAAAAGGAAAGAAAAAGAAAAAGAAAGAAAGAAAAAGGAATGGCCTAAATCCATCTGCAGGTAAGGGAAAATTTGCAGGTTTTCTATGCCTTGGGAGAAAAATAGATTTAAACTGGGCTTATCCCACAAGGGTGCAATTCTTATTTTTAAAATTGTGGTTTCCCTCATCTCATTTCTACTTGCCTCTGTTTTTCTCTATCCTATTTCCGAGTGCCTGTTCTAGTTATTCTCAGATACAGCTGTTGGGAATGTGTAACTGTTCTTGCATTCTCACATGTTTACAAACCCTAGGAATGACTCGCGATCATTAATAGGCATTCAGTGATATTGTTTCTTAAATTTTCAATTCTCAAACTACCAACAATTTCAAGCACTTAATATATATTTGATAGCGTTTGAGGTTTCCTCCTCTGTAAATTGTCTCTGTAGATTTTATTCTCTTTTCTGCTAAGATTGCTGTTGTTTCTTTGCAGAAATTCACTTCACATCAGTGCAGAACTTGTTATTTAGACATTTAAAGTACTTTCCTCCGTGCTTCCTAGCAGTAAACTTCTCCCAAATTGTTCATTGAACAGAACTTCACATTTTACCAATGATATTTTTTGATTTTCAAACTTACTGAAAAGTTGCAAAAATAGTGCATCAGAATTCCCATATATTGCCGGGCACGGTGGCTCACGCCTGTAATCCCAGGACTCGGGAGGCTGAGGCAGGAGGATCGGTGCAAGTTCAAGACTAGCCTGGGCTACAACAGTGAGCTCAAGGCCAGCCTCAACTGCATAGTGAGACCCTGTCTCAAAAAGACAAAAAAAAAAAAAAAAGAATTCCCATATATTCAGCGACTACAGTTTGATACCCAGCATGCCATGCCGGCCCCAGCCCCAGGTGTGCTGAGACAGTGATTGAGACTGGGCATGGTGGCGCATTCCTGTAATTCCAGCTTGGGAAGCTGAAAACAGGAGACTCACTATGAGTCTGTTCTGTGTATTGAGACCCTGTATATCCTGTACTAAACACATAAAGAAAAGAGAATTCTCACATATTGTTTACTCAGACTCACCATTTTATTTTATTTTATTTATTTATTTATTTATTTTGTCTTTTTGAGACAGGGTCTCGCTATGCAGTTGAGGCTGGTCCTGCGCTCACTTTTGTAGCCCAGGCTGGTCTCAAACTCACACCAATTCTCCTGCCTCAGCCTCCCAAGTGCTGGGATTACAGGTGTGAGCCACCACGCCCAGCTAGACTCACCATTTTAAACTTGTTCTTAATATAAGACCTGCAAATCTGATTTAAGAGAGATATTATACCTCCCAACCTGATAGATGTTTGATACCTAATACTCAATAACTAATGCTTTCTGAAATCAAAGAATGAATTCTAAGAAACCCTGGAGGTTAAGCGTAGGAAATACTTATGGAGTGAAATGTAGCTTCTGCCTAACAGAGATATAAGGGGACCTGGAAAGTGGGTTGTCCATGAACCTACTTCTCAAATGAAGTTTTATAGATCAAAGTCACAAGGTGGGTATGTGGATATTAGGTAAGATAAACTATGATCAACTAATGAGATTATACAAGTACAATTGCTTAGCTCCTATTGGTCTAACAGGGAAGCAAGTTATATCACAAAGATGGGTATGAGACTGGACGAAACTATGAATGGCCAATAAGGTTATAAGTATAGCTGCTTACCTAACGTTGGTCCAATGGGGAAGAAAGTAATGCAGCAAGTGTACATGGAAAGGCCAAGGACATGTTCTGGGAGGAGGATGTTGAGATCTTTCCCCTCCCCCATGTGACTGATGCCTATGCAGAATATCATTATTTTTGTCTCTGGGGAAGTAGGTGTAATTGCTCCATCTTTGTCTTGAGGCCTGGTCTTCACTGAATGCTCCTCCACCAACAGTTGTAATTTTATTTATTTATTTGTTTGTTTGTTTGTTTGTTCTCATGTTCTCCACTGACTTCTTCAACAGCCCAGCTCTGTCTGACTGCTTATAATATTTCTCCCTAACTTAATTGATTGTAGTACTCTGTTTCTTTTTTCCTCTCTTGCATGTATGTGTGCATACGTGTGTATACACACACACACACACACACACACACACATTAAATATTTTAAGAATCACTTGCAAATAAGCTTACAGGCATATCTCTTCTCATTTTAGTATGTTTTCTCAGAACATGCTATGATCAGACTGTAAATGCAGAACCAGAAAATTTAACACCGATTCAATTATGGATTAAAAATGGAAGTTTTAATAAAAGCTGAAGGTTCAGGATATTAAAAACTGAATTTTAAAAAATTCCTCAGATCCTAAAGTCGCAATAAGGTTGGGTCATTCCCTTTTACATATCAATGGATCTTGGCCATTCTTTTTTATCTGTAAGCGGGTCTTATTTTTTACATGTAAACACCTCTACAAGGGGCTTTTCCTTATGGATGTGCTATACTTCTGTCACCTGTAATAACTGTTACTAATGAATGGTCCATTATCTTTCCCCTCAAAATGTCATCTTTGTTACTGAATCCCCTTTTTCAGTAGATTGATATCTTATAAATTTCTACCACTAAAGTCTATGCAGATACACCCAGTTGAGAGCCATAAGCCCCTCCCATGCCTGTACTCAATTTCTTTGAGTGTGTACCTTAAATTCTATCTAATGAATATCTTTATGCTTCCTACTCACATAAAATTCTTTTTCTGTGGTTAAAATCAGTGAACCTACAGCCTGCACTGGGGGTGGGTTTAATCAAGGCTCCCCATCTCCACTTCAAGACTTCCTCAGCCTCTGTACAGTGGCAATTTCACTGTCTATATCGAAAATTGTGCAATAGTCTTGACATTGAGTTTTATACCCATTTTGCCCTCCAATCCAAGATAGCATGAGTTAAGTCTTTCATTTCCTTTCTTTCTCTCCATGATTACTATTGTCTTTTATGCTCCTATAGGAAAATTCTGTGGACATTTTTCCATGGATTGTGATCCTTACCCACATTCTTCTGTGTCCCATAATTATGAGGCCAATGAAATCTGTTTACTGTACAGAACATTCCAGGTCAAGTGATATTTAGCCTCTTGAATAGGAAACTGCACAAACATGAGATGGATCAGTGGCCACACACAAAGACCTGATCTGAGAAAGCAGGCTATCTTCTTCTTCATTGCTTTTAGCACTTTATAAGTCTTTATTCTGTAAGAGAGAGAGAGAGAGAGCTGCTTTTGGTTCTTTGGAGCCAAAGACCCCACTCACGTCTGTCCTCACTGCAAGTTTCTTCCTCTGTCCTTTTATTTCTTATACCTTGATTTTATTTTATAGAATGTTTATAAGGTTGGGTTCATTTAATGTTTTCTCATACTTATTATTTTTTTTCACCAATACTAATAAAATGATGAAACTGGATTCTAAAGGCATTGTGTTGGGGAGCATGCAATGCCAATTTACACCATTGCAAGTGGTAACTTTGATGACTTAGTAAAGGGCATCTGAGATGAATACACACTTCTTGGATGGAGAAATACAGATGGCAAATAAATATATGAGAAAAAACTTTCAACAGCATTGGTCATTTGGGAAAATTAAATTAAAATAACACTGAGATTCTATCTATAGAGTCTGTGGACATAAAGGAAACCTTCACTGTTGATGGGAGCATGACCTGGTTCAACCACTGTGGAAATCAATGTGGAAATTTCACAAAAACTAGTATTAGAGGTCCCATTTGACCCAGCTATCTCCCTTCTGGACTTTTTCATTTCAGAAAAATTGAAAGTAACATGACACAGTGGTAGATGTTCACCCATTTTTGTTGCATTGTAATTTATCCTAGCTAAATCTTGAAGGCAATGCAAATGCCCATCTACTGAGCAATGGATGAAAAAGATGTGGACTTTTCATACAATGGGGTATTACTCAGATGTAAAGAAAGATCCAACTCAAGACTTTTATAGCTAAAGGGATACAACTAGAGGCCATGTTTGTAAGTGAAACAAATGAGATTTGTATGTGTGAACATTGTTGGGTCTCCCTAGAGTAAGAAACTAAAAGTATAAACAAGATCCGAAAGGTACAATAGATTTTGTGAAAGGCAAGAAACTGCTCAAAAGGAAACAACAACTAGGATTGCGGAAAGGAGAAAAGAAAGAAAGAAAGAAAGAAAGAAAGAAAGAAAGAAAGAAAGAAAGAAAGAAAGGAAGGAAGAAAGAAAGAAAGGAAGAAAGAAAGAAAGAAAGAAAAGAAATGGGCCCACCCAGGATAGCTAAGATAACTGTACTAGTAATTTCTATTAGTCTGTTGAAAGGAACAGTTAATGCTTAACTGTTTGGTCATTTTTGCATGCCTGTTTCTGGTAATGTAAGCAACTACTTTGCTGACAACAATTTGTCATATGACAACCATTGTTAATTTCCTGTCATCTTGGTTTGAAATTCTATATCATTTTTATTGTTTTTTATTTTTTATTCACTTATCATGTTATCATTTTTTAGAAATAAGCAACTTCTGAAAACTTCCTTTTGCTGAGCACCTAATCAACAACCCCTCATTTTCTCAGCCCAGATAGAGAGACACTATGTAGATGCTGGCTGTGGGAACCCGGGGCTTAGTTTCCTTGCCACAAGAAAGGGGAAAATTTGCTGACTATAGCAAGAAGATATACAGCAAGTGGGGAGATTTCCACTAACTTTCTGTAACCCCACCTGTCCTCTCTTCCTTATTATAAAAGATCCTTACTCACCAGTATCTGGCAAGAGAGTTATCTGAGGCAAATGAACCATTGCCATCTTCTCAGATCTAGCTTTTTTAAAAATTAATTTTAATGAGAAAGAAATATCAACGAGACAGTTTCACAACAGGTTAGTAGGACAGTTCCAATAATTAATTCATTGCATATTGTTGCATTCATAGTATTTGTTTAGAGTACAAGATGCAGATTTGATATCTTCTGTAAACATTATTAGTATAAATCTTTCTTCTTGTTGAACTAAGAGACAGTAGCTGTTATAGTCCAATAGTCTATAATAGTAGTGGGTTATCAGCAGAACTGGCAATGTTGGAAGCGGTTAACTTGAGCCTTTTGCAGCTCAGCATATTGGTGAGTTACTCAGCTATTATGATTGATAAACTCAAAGCCTTCATATATAAGTGGATGCAACTTGAAGATATACTCATAAGTGAAATAAACCAGACCTACATGTGTAAATATACATTCTCCCTAACATAAGAAGTCAAAAGAATAAATAAAAATGGAAAAGTATAACACAGCTAAATGGAAAGTGAGAACTTAAGGATTAAATTACAAAGAGAAAAGTTATGAAACATTGCAGGGGCAAAACCATGTACTTATATACACAGAATGGTTAAGAAAATTGTCCCAAGAATCTCCAATAGCTTTGAAACTAGAAGTTAATTGGTAGAATTCTCACTCTGACTAACTATGTATGTTAATATTTGTGAAGTAAGCAACTACACTGAGGATTGCATTGTGTAATGCTAAAACCATGCTTGGAATGCCTGTCACTCTGGTCTCCTAGATGGACGCTGCTTCTAATGTTATGTCAATGATTGCTATATGCTCTCCCAAGTAAATGTTTGTTTAAGTATTAATAATACTAAAAGAGAATAAGAGACAAGAAAAAACACCATAGGATTATTTCTCTATAATTTAGTATGTGGTTAAATTCCTAAATTTCTGTGTGAAAATGCATAATTATTTTTTCTTCAGGTCTAACTTTGATTAAATATTCTCTCTCTCTCCCTCTCCCAAAATATATGATCTTTGATTTGGCCAGCATTGTACATATGAATCTAAGTGACCAATAACACATTTACATAGCTTTGCTTTCAGTATTTTCCTAGTTACTGATATATTGTTTATTTTTTATTTTGAATAATTGTTTTGCAAAAGATTAACTCCATAAAAATTCTTTATTGCTGGATATCAAATTAGGCCTTCTTACTCTTCTTTCTCCTCCCCTTCATCATCATCATCATCATCATCTTCTCCTTCTCCTCCTCCCTCCTTCTTTCTCCTCCTCCTCCTCCTCCTC
>PVJA010037414.1:0-20374 GCA_004027025.1 Myocastor coypus | reverse complement strand
CCTCCCCTCCTGTCCTCTTCCCTCCTCTCTCCGCCCTTCCCCTCCATTCCTTTCCCTTCCCTTCCCCCCCTCCCTCTCCCTCCTCCACTCTCTCATTTCCACGTAGGAGGTAAAGCCTAGCCTTAGCGAGGGGCCCTAACAACCAACAGCATCTCCCAGCATAGACTTCTCCAAGCCTGCTGTCCCCACCCCCACCAGAATCCACAACCTTCTCCTTTCCCAAACTTCTCCTATGTGCCCCAATTCGATTGTGATGCTGTCATGAAACATTAGTGAGATTTAATTGCAGAGTCCTAATTACAGTGATAGATATTAGCATGCAGGAAACAATTCGGTGCATGCACCAGCATACTCAAGCTTTTTCATGGGGCTTTTGTTTACGTTGCTGGGCTCACTTGCACTGCTAGGGGCTGCAGTGAAAAGTAGAGAAGGAAGCCAAATCCTCTTGCAGCCTCCGAAATAGGGATGCACTGCACATGGGCTGAGGGGGATTGCCAGCTGGTGGTCAGCTTGTTACACCCAGCTGGACTGAACTTCTGTGGTGCTGGGTGAGGGAGACAGAGGTGGAGAAGCTGTTGAGAGGCCATTAGGGAAGCTGTTGGGGAGCCATTGGAAGCTGCTGGTTCTCTTGGGCTATTCTACTGGGGGACCTTATAGTGGTGCCTTTCCTGCGAACTTGGATGGTCTCATCAGAGAAGGAGCTTGGAACCTCGTCACTGAGCCACTGTGGTTCACTTTGGGGGAGCTCTGGTCCTTATCTTGAGTATCGATCGCTTCCTGGCTCTGGAGGAGAGGATGGCGCGCTGCCCAGCCTCCTGGAGAAGCTTGTTGCATTGGCTTTCCTGATGGGAGCTCAGCTTTCCTCATCGCTGGAGAAACTTTCAACTTCACTGTTGCTGAGGATGGCTGGGGTACCTTTGCGGGAGCTCTGGTTCTCACACGAGCATTGCTTCCTAGCTCCGGGTCAGTTCCCTCAGCCTGCTGGCACAGATCCTTCATCCCGCTGGTGTAGACTTTCTAGCTTCCACCACTGACCTTTAGGCCTTCCCAGCACAGATGGGCCTGCCTGAGACATTGTTTTAGGCCTACAGTCGGACTCATGGGAGGCATTGTTATGGGCTATAGGTCTTCAGCTGGACTCATGTAGGACATTACTGTGGGACCAGGCCCTCAGCTGGAATCTTTGGTCTTAGTGTGTACATGGATTTCCTGCACTCTTTGTATATGATTCTTTAGCTCATTCATTATAAAATCACCTTATACAATATGTGCTATATTGTATTCTTCATGTTGCAAAACCTCAAACCACAACATGGGTGGTTTGATCATAGTAAGTGGAGAAAGTATGATCTTTGCCAGACCCTACACTCATACTAAGCTCAAGGAGGCCTGAGTTCTGAGCTTAGTCTGGCCACAGGAGGATACCAGGAAGGAGAATACCATGGCTGAGAGGTCAGGGAGGGGTTTTCAGAACAGCCCTTGTTTAGCATATGCTAGGGGCTTCCCTGGGCAGCCCACACACACATTTCCTGTCGCTTCTCACAATGGCTCTCTGTGTTACACATTCCATCCCCACGCTACAGATGGTTGTTTCACCCCCATCTCAAACCTCTCCCCAAGCAGCTTCCTTCATCTGTTTACCTCCAACTTCTCCTTCGGGACTCGGTCATTCCCCACCTGCCCTGAGACAGTTTCCTCAGTCTCTCAACTACCACAGTGTCCTGAATTTAATACTATTAAAGCCTGTACTATATGTTATTTAGAAAGTGTTTCTTCACTTCTGTCTGCTGCACTCGATTCCTGGCGAGAGGAACTTCATACTTTATCTTTGCATCTTGAAGACTTAGCACAGTACCTGACGTGGGATTTGGGCTTGCCTGTGGATCTGGAAGGAACTGAGTAAAGTGCACAGTTAACGAGAGTGGAGCTTCTGGATCCATTCAGGTCTGTGTAACTCCAAAGCCCGGGCTCAACAGCTGCACTCTCGATGACTCCTGCGGTAGCTGAGACGCTGTATCGGCAGCCTCAGCTCACAGGATAAAAGGCTCATTTTGGCTCACAGTTTGCAAAGGTTTCAGTCCAGAGCTCCACAGCAGGGCATCCCGGCAGTGGGGAATGACACGACAGAGAAAGGGAGGAGGAAGAAGGCCCAGGGAGCCTCTAACTAGGAGGGTGAGGACTAGTTCTCTGACAAGTATCGCTTTGATTCAGTCACCTCTCAAAAGCGTCACCCCTGAGTGCCTGAAAATCTTTTTTTTTTTTTTTTTTTTGGAGCTCAGCTCACCTTGGGAATGGGACAGGCACAGGCTGTGGTGCTGGGCATCGAACTGCAGTCCATGAACTTTGCCTAAGCCTGCCTAAGCAGGTGCTTTAGACCACTAAGCAATTTCACTGGTTCCGGTGCCTAAGGATCTTGGTGGATATCTAGATATAAACCATCACAGCTGCTATTAAAGCTTTTTGTTAGGTAGATGTACAAAATGTTATTTCAGGAGAGAGAGGGACAGAGACCTATCGTCCAAGTTCATACTGATGTAGGGATCACGGGGAATCTCCGGGCAGTCTGAGTGAGCAGTTGGCGATGCAGCGTTGGCGAGTGTTCTGGGTACTACAGAAGCACGTGCAGAGCTCCTTGTGGGCACCAGAATGACTGCACCCACTTTTCAATCTTTCCTTGGCCCAGCATGGGTAGCAGGTGCATGTCACTAGGATATGAACAAAAAATCATTTTCCTTATAAACATTTTCAGGGGGCCCAGTGGGATGGCTCAGTGGTCTAAAGCACCTGCTTGGGAAAGCTTGGGCAGCTTCAGGGACTGCGGCTCGATCCCCGGCACCACATGCTGCACCAGCCCTGCCTTCGGGGGCGGGCTGAGCCGGCCATAGAAATGAGTGAATAAACAAACAAGGGTTCTGAAACAAGAAAAAAATAAATAAAATTTTAAAAAAATTCTAAAATAAATAAATAAATAAACATTTTCAAAACTGGACTAAAATCCAGGGAGGTTGAGACTAGGAAACTGAGGCAGAAGAACTGCAAATTCAAGGTCAGCTAGGGTAACTTAGCAACTTAAGGAGCCTCTTGTCTCTTTAAAATGTGTTCAAGACAGGGGAGGACATGGCTCCATGCAAAGGCCTTTACCAAAAGGTTGGGGGCATGGCTTCCTCATAAATAAATAATTTATCTGAATCTAAATCTCTTTCAGTGACTGCTGTTTTTATTGCTGACTAGAAAGGGCTAGATTTAAAGTGGACAGACAGACAGCTTCTCCTCCATGCCTGGAAGTTCTCAGGAAACCCCTTTCAAGAAAGCATGAGGACCTATAGAGGCCTGTATTCTCCGGCACAGTTGTTTAGGCAGTATGGGTGGTCAAAGGCCTCCCCGAGGCCCTACAAGGACACCAGCTGCTCCACACCACGAAGGCAGTCTCTGTAGCCCTCGTCCTAGGCCTGGCTATTAGGGGCCTGGCAAAGATTCAGTTCAACTTAAACTGCTCGCTGGTTCTTCTGTTCCTTTTAACTAATACAGCAAAACCTGAATTATCTTACCTTCTGCTAGCACTCAGTGAACCTATGTTTTCTGTCCTTGACTTTAGGAGAAGAAAGCAAATCACAGATAAACAAGCTACAATCAGATCTATTATTGTTTTGAGGGCATAAAAGAGTGCAAAACTAATCCCTTTCCTTCTAAAGCTTTTACTTAACAAAGGGCATTCATAACTATTAACTCACTGGTCTCTAGAATTTTCCTCTGTAGAAAGGTCAGATCTGGTCTCCAGGTTGCAATTAAGAACACCAGGGTGCAGAGAAGTTGACTTATTTATAAAGGCCACGTGTGTAGAAAATGGTGAAGTGGACCCGGGCCCAGCTCCTGCCACTGTGCATTCCATATTCTTTAATACCATGTTAAGCTTTATTGAGTGCTTAATGTGTACCAGGCTTTACACTGGAGTGTGATCTATTTTCTCGATTAATTGTCCACATTTTAATTGTAAACAGAACACCCAATATTTCAAAACAAAAGTGCCTGTGTAGCTCACTATTCAGAAACTTTTCAGGACAAGCCAGGCATGGTGGCGCACGCCTGTAATCCCAGCACTCAGGAGGCTGAGGCAGGAGGATCGATGTGAGTTCGAGACCAGCCTGGGCTACAAAAGTGAGCTCAAGACCAGCCTGAAATGCATAGCGAGACCCTGTCTCAAAAAAAAGACAAAAAAAAAAAAAAAGAGAGAAACTTTTCAGGACAAAGAATCAGTGCTGTCAGAGACTCCTACACTCTGGAAGACTGCCGGACATAGGCTGTTAAAATTGGAAGGGTGTTCATCTGCCATGCTGAGACTCTATACCAATGCCGACCACTGAATCCGTGGTGACCGAAATGTCCCGTACTTGCATTATCCAATAATCCAATATGGTAGCCACTCACCACATGTGGATGTCGAGCATTTAAAATATGGCTAGCATGATGAGAAATTTACAATTTTCAATTTGATTTAATGTTTCTTGCTTTAAATTTAAATAACCAATAAATAAATAAATAAATAAATAAAATTTAAACAACCACACATGCCTAGTAACTGCCATTCTAGATAGCAAGTCAGGAAAACTTGAACTCAGACTTCAACTCTGCATGACCTAATTTCTCCAAGCCCTGGTACACTAAAATAGTCATAACCAGATCTACTTCATGTAAACAGTGGGTATAAAATACCCAGAAGAAGGCCTGAATTAAGTAGGTATTTTTATTTGTCAAAGTTGTGAACTGACTGTTTCATGTACCCAAGCCATGGAGTCCAAGCTTTTGGCTTGCCTGCAACCACACTGGTGAAGAGGAACTGTCCTTGACTGCTGACAAACTATATAGTTAACATATAAGAGTAACAAAAATTACTTTCATATATGTATGTATGTATATATATATATATATATATATATATATATAGTTTTTTTTTTCTTTTTAATGTATTTGGTATAGGGTCTGACTACACAGCTGAGACTCACAGGACTCACAGTGATCCTCCTGTTTTCAGCCTCCCCCAGTGCTGGGATTACAGGCATGCACCACAACACCAGGACTTGGTCACCAGCTCAGTGTGCCTGAGGGTGGGGCCAGCGCTGCATGCGGTACTGGGGATCAAATCCTGGTCCCTGTGCTTGCCTAAGCAGTTGCTTAGTCTGCGGAGTTATCTCGCTGTCCCTACTCATATTTTAACCTAGTTAATTATTTTACAAAAGTATCACAAACCCATGTTTAATGATTTGGTAAGAATTATTGCTAACAATAAATCTTGGCTTCCTGGGCAAATATGTATAGCTAGGTTGAGCTACTGTTATCAGGAATCTTCACGCTTTCCTTGCCAAGTTGCAGGAATGCCTGTAACATTGGATACACACAGGTTTGGAGGCGACTGAGTGTGTGGAGGCTGTGGGAGGCAGAGTTAGCACTGAGCAGCACTCCCACCCCATGGCCCACCATGCCTAAGAAAGAGGCCCAAGCTTAAGCACTGCACCCTCAAGTCACGAAACTATCGCTCAGACCACCTAACAATGTTACAAGTTTTTTGTCTTTTGGGGTCACCCTGCTTACTACCCAGAGCTGAGTGGACACAGGTTGGTCACACCTGGTCGAAGCTCTAATGAACTGTGAATTTCATGAGGTCGAGGACTCACTTATGCATTCCTAGCAATTAGCACAGTATACATAGCAGGTGCTCACTAAGTATTTAATGAAAGTCATCAATAAGGAGTGGCGAGCTGGACAGAAGCAAAGCCGACAGCCTTACCATATGTTCCGCTCATCCTTCAAAATACATTTTTCTGAATCGTACTTGTGGGTAACACCATCTGGCTGTACTAGAAAGATGCTGCAGGAAATAGAACAATACAATTTGCATAAGTGTTGCTGTGAAGCTGTAGTTGAAGCTGCTGCTCACTGTGGGGTAATTTTCAGGTCTGTTTGATTGATTTTGATTTTTTGAAACAGGGTCTGGCTATGTAGTTTAGACTGGACTTGAACTAATGATGTAGCCCAGGCTGGCAGCAAACTTGTGGTGGTCTTCCTGCCTGATCTTCCAAAGTGCACAGATCAGAGGTGCGCAACACCACCCCCTGCACCCACTATGTTAAATGATAGGGAGACTATCTGGAATAAATTTCTATCTTAATTTTGAGTAAAATTTAATTGAGTAGTTATATTCCATGTTATCTCAGGATTCTCAGCCATGCAAAGATCAAGTTTTCATGTTTATGTTGGCGGGGTCACAAGGTCTCTGACAAATCTGGAAACAGAATAAACTTGTTTTTAAACAGAGTCCAGTTACTTTTTCAGATGATAGTCTAGATAACATGGATCCTTGTCCAAAATAAACCCTCTGTTGAATACCATACTGTTGGGCTGGCAAGATAGCTCAGTGACCTACGGTGGCTGCTTAGGCATGCTCAGACAGGCACAGAGGACAGCTGTGCCAGCCTCGCCCTGAGGAAGGATTAGCCGGCCAAAAAGAAGAATACCATACTTTGTGTTCTGAAACATTTTGCCACCTTTTTTTTTTTTTTTTTTTTAATGTATTTACTGTATGGTTTTTTAGATTAACAGTTGAATTCACTGCTTAAAATTTAGAAATACTTCACTTGCAAAGGTGTCTGGAGATTTAGTACTATTGAAACATGTAACTAACACATCGCAGCAGTAGGCTTCATTCATATTTCTAGACTTGGAACATTCTGTAGAAAGACAGAGTCAAACCAGGGCCTGGCATTAGTCAGGGACTGTTTTCTTGCAACAAACAGAACCCACACAAGTTAATCAAACCTTTATAGGATAGCAGAACTGTCTCTCACAAGGAAAGAGAATCTGATTGGCTCTGTCTGGCCTATATTTTGTCAGCCCCCTTGTCCCACCAACTAACCCAGTCTACAGTAGCAGCGCCACCCAGCCCTATGCAGTACAGGAAGCTAAGGCAAAGCCAAGAAGTGATTTATCCATAAATACAGTTCATATGGTTTTTATATTTTAAGACTTCTTGTAATCTATCTTAAGTATTTTCCTGGAGTAAGGTGAGAGAGAAAACGTAGTAGCAGGAGAGGCCAGGGAGATGGGGAAGCGAGCACAGCATTATTGTCTACTTAATGAGCATCTATTGAATGCCTACCACATGACACCAGGTAAGACATTCCAGAAAGCCCAGTGAAATTTAGTCCCAGGACCAACTTTAACTAGTGTTTGCCGGGATGTACCTTCAGTAGTTAATTTTAGGGCTGTATGTTAGGAAAGCCATTGCTCACAGAGTCGGGCCAGGTACCCCAACACCTCCCATCATCACAGAAATGCAAACATGCTTCATAGAAAATGGAGTTGCTTGTTTTAGGAAATAATTTTAACATTAGCTGGACACAGGGACTTCAAAGTTAATTTTCAGTTAACCTTCCAATAAACAAGACACTCCATTACATCTCTAAAAGCCCTTGTGGTGAAGATTCCGTGTAGGAAGTAAAAAGGAAAGTAAACAACCGTGGATAAGTATTCAGTGATGGCCTCTCTGACTATTTCTTGGTTGTATGATCTTCATGTACCAACAAAGTTATGCAAAAGATATGTCAAACACAATGCTCAAAGACTCACTTAAGCCTACTGGTTTTACACATCCAAGTGAGGAACTCTGAGGAAAAATAGTAAAAAATGATGGTTATACCAGACACCACTATGTTAAGTAGTTGGCACATAACAACTCACTGAACCAAAACACACATATTTATGTATACATATTTATACATTCATACATACATATATATGTAATATGCACTTCTGAGGGATAGAGATGACTATCTCTCCATTTCATGGAAGAGAAGACTGAATCAGAAGATTAAACGAAACCCTTTTTATTATGCAACACAATCTAAATGGTTTTTGTTTGTTTGTTTGTTTTAAAGAACTTTTGGAGCTGGGTGTGATGGCGCATGCCTGCAATCCCAGCACTTTGGAGGCTGAGGCAGGAGGATTGATGTGAGTTCAAGACCAGCCTGGGCTACAAAAGTGAGCTCAAGGCCAGCCTCAACTGCATAGCAAGACCTTGTCTCAAAAAAACAAAAAACAAAACAAACAAACAAAAGAACTTTTCGTAGTCTCATAGGCAGGAGCTAAAGATCAGAGTATGAAGTTGAAAATAAATTAATGATTCTTAGTTGTCCAGGTATCCAACCCAGATAATTCTGGCTCAGAAATGGATTTTAGAAGGAACAAACTAGTCATTTTTCTGAGTGGGACTCAATTTTGCAATTTAAACCAGCAACAACCTACCCTCCAAATCCTGAATAAAGGTGACAACCACAGATCTAAATCCCTAAGGAACTTGGCTCCTCTTGGGTTCAGCTGTTGAACTCAGCCCAGAGCCCTTTGCGCGAGGCACACATGCTGGGACAGCACAACTATACTGAAACAAAAGTCAACTTTGGTAATGGGCAAACTATTAAGCTATTCAAAGAAACTGCAGGTGTGCTTGTTATAAGTGATCATAAATCACAGTGCAAATGTTGATGCACATCAATATTTTTAGGATTATCATTTCACGTACATGGGTTAACAGGTTATCTATTCTGCAGCCACTTGATTTGGCTCAAGTGAGTTGGTCTTATAAAATTACTGAAATCAGAGCATGCTGTAAAAGCTGGACATAAGCAGCCAAAGCAGAACCAGAATGGATTATGTTATAGGAAAAATACAGCAAATAACCTGTGAAACAGCACAAGGAATGACTTGTCTTATGGAGCAACAGGAAAGGAACAAACATTTACATTTGCAGTTTTGCAGTCACCTTCTAAGGTGGGTGACACCATTCCTGCACTCCTGTTACTTTCTAGTTGAACTCGTCCGCTCTATAGGACTTCTCTCCAGGCTCTCTGAGAGACAAAAACACTTTCCTTTCTCCTTAGTTACAAGACATAAATGCTTGTCTCTTTCTACCTTTAATCATGTGTGTATTTTAACATTACTTTGCTTTTCTGTGGTCTCAGCCACAACCACAAATAGCAAACATCTGTGGTAGGTGAGCAAGTGGGCAGGGCCACGCTGCGGCATGAGTGGAAACCTTGCAGCTGCTGCGGGGCTTCAACTGCACGTCCTGTGTGTTATGCTCTCCTCCGCATTCTCGCTTTAGATGCTTCCCAGAGCACGATATTCTGTACTTGAGAACAGCTGGTGGAGTCAAAACCAGGCCAGTGATAATAGCTATGGAAATTCCCAAGGGGCAGGAAGGGAACATGTAAAGTTGAGCTCCTAATATAAGCGTAGAGGAGAAAGAGTTTTCTGATTTAGCTTACACGTACACACACAAGAAACCAGTGGTAGTGAGTGGGTTCTGGGAAAAGAAACAGAGACAGGGCTGGGGTGGCTACATGACTTCCATTCTAATGAACATAAACATTTTCTGCACATTTTGCAGGTTGTGCGCCTTATTTTTAAAATTAGGTTTTAATGGATTTGGGGGTCATCTAATTGAAGCTGAGAAAGTAGGTCATGATTTTCAGAAATGGAAGCTGACAACTGTTCACCTGCCCTGCCAGGGGCCTCCCTGCAGTCCTCTTGAAGAGAGGCGAGCCGTTTGCCCATCCCCCAGTGTTTGCCCAGAATGAAGCAAGAACAGGAATTAAGTGAGGCTGACATTCTTCCTGTCACTTCCAGCTCGCAGCTTGTGCACTGTTACATACAAACAGTGCCTTTAACTAAGGCTAAAGTAGAATTGTGAGTTCTCGGCCAGCCCGGGTAACTTAGTAAGACCTTGTCTTGAAATTAAAAAAAAATAAAAAGAAGGGGTAAGGGATACACCTCAGGAGTACAAGGGCCCTTAGTTTGATCTTTAGCACAAAAACAAAAACAAACACACACACATACATACACACACACACAAAAAAAAAAAAAAAAAAAAAAAAAAAAAAAAAAAAAAAAAAAAAAAAAAAAAAAAAAAAAAAAAAAAAAAAAAAAAAAAAAAAAAAAAAAAAAAAAACCCCACAAATAAAACAAAAACAAAACAACAAAAACCCATACCTTTATGCTACAGCTGTCCATAGAGTCTATGCTTATATCCATCAAGATCTATGAAATACACAGCAGGTCAATGTCCTTAGACTGTTTTGTGCTCCACTGAACACCACTGACTGGATCATTTGGAAGGAAAAACACTTATTTCTTATGGTCATCGGGGCTGGGAACCCCACATCAGGGGCCGCATCTGATGAGGGCCTTCTTGCTGCCTTATTCATTCAAGGACACAAGAGCTCACCCAGGAGCCGGGAAGGGAAGGAAAGCCATGTTCACCCTTTCCTCAGGAATCTGCTGTCACATGAGGCAGCCCACTCCTACAGTAACAGCACTGACCATTCATGACAGCTTCAGTCATCTCTTAAACTTCCTACATCTCAGAGCTGCTGCATGTACACATATGCAAGGACCTCGGGGGACACATTCAAACCATAGCAGACTTTCAACACATAGTCTAATTTATTCCCATTTATAGATGTGAATGCTAAAGGAGGGGGTTGGGTGACTCCTGGGACCCCTGAGTTCAGCCCACACTCTGAGTTCCCTTCGCTTCCTCTCCCTGCTGCTCACCCATGCTACCTGCTGTCAGCCCGGAACACATTAATGACTCATCCAATGACATGCACACCTGCATTCCTGCGCTCTCTTCCCACAGCTTCATTCTAGGCTGGAGGAAGCAGAATGAAAGCCATACACACGCACACACACACACACACGTGCACATGCATGCACACACATGCGTGTGCACACACACACTCACAAACATCAGCTTTTGCTCCTGTTGTTTCTGGTCCCTTGAGCTTTTATTAGGGATATTGTTAAGTCCTATTCTCTCACTGGAAACAATAGGAAGAGCTACTTACTGGGCATGTGTGTAGCAGGCAGAAAAGAATGCTTTCTCACTTGGAGAAGGTGTACTGGTGAGGCATAGGCACATCCAAAGTGGAACAGGTACGATTAGGCCACTCATGTTGGCCAGTGATGAGCTGCAACAGGCAAAAGGAAGGGGACTGGCTTCAGGGACAGGAGAAAGGGCCACGTCTTAGTCTATTCATAAGATGTGTAGTCAGCTTAGTGTTATCACACAAATGATTTAGAAACAGTTTATAATCCCCAGCACCACATGCTGTGCCTGCCTTACTCCTGGGCGCGCTGAGCAGGCAACCTGGTCCAGGCGTGGTGGCACACACCTATAATCCCAGCCTTCAGGAGGCTGAAAACAGGAAGATTACGGGCCCGGCAGGATGGCTCAGTGGTCTAAAGCGCCTGCTTAGGAAAGCTTGGGCGGCTGCAGGGACTGCGGTTCAATCCCCGGCACCACATGCTGTGCCAGCCCTGCCCTCAGGGCAGGCTGAGCTGGCCATAAAAATAAATAAACAAACAAAAGTTCTGAAACAAGAAAAAAAAATAAAAATAAAAATAAAATAAATTAAAAAAAAAAAAAACAGGAAGATTACTATGAGTGTGAGCTGCCTAGTGAAACCCTATACAAACAAAACAAAACAAAAAATACATTAAAGAAAAATAAATCTATAAAGATAGTAAGAAGCTGGCATGCTAGCATATGCCTGCAGCCTCAGTACTCTGGGAGTCTGAGGCAGGAGGGTTACAAGTTCAACTAAAAATTAAAAAATAAAAACACCTGTAATCCCAGCTCTTGGGTGGCGATGGCAGAAAGATCACTGAGAGCTCAAGACCAGCCTGGGCTACAAAGTGAGTGTAAGGCCAGCCTGAACTACACAGTGACATCATGCCCCAAAAAGGAAAAAAAAAAAATTATGTTGGAAATTCAGCTCAGCATGAAGACCTAGGTTCAACGTATACCACTCACATGTGCTCATGTACATGCATATAAATTGTTTAATTTGAATCAGTTTTTCATGTTGCAGTGCATGGCTATTTGGACCAAAGGCTCTGAGCCTGTGGAGACATTAAATCACGGAGGGGCACATAGTGGAGCAAGCCGCTAACCTCACGGCAGCCAGGAAGGAAAAAAAAATAAAGCAAGAGGATGGGGGTGCTACAGTCACCACGATGGATGCTCCAGGTGGCCCAAGAACTCCCTTTAGTCCTCGCTCTCCAATGGTTCTATTGCCTCCTACATGATGCGGGGAGGGTAGGCCCTTAGTAAATGTACCTTTGGGTGAACATTTCAGATGCAAACTGTAGCACAACACTGTAACTAAATACCAGAGACTGGGTGGCTTACACAACAACAGTAACTTCTCACAGTTCTGGAGGCTATTGAGTCCATGGTCACGGCATAGACAGACCCTGTCTTATACAACTGAAAATAATAAGGGAAAACGCAGACTGTCAAGAGCAAAAGCAAGCCCTGTGTCGCTTCTTAGAAAGGACATTCATGCTATGAGGACTTTACCCCATAACTTACCTAACTCCAATAATTTCCCAAACCCCCCACCTACCAATTCCATAACTCGAGGGGTGAGGATTTCACCCTGTGGATTTGAGTGTAGGGAGGACATAACTATTTAATCCAAAGCAGGAATTGCTTTTTGTTGTTCAACTTTTACAAAAGCAATCATGAGAATAAGAAAGTTAATCACCTCCTGCCAAGACAATGACCTGAAAATAAATGATCAGATAACTATCCACCTCTCGCCTATCCCAATCAGCCATTCACAGCACCGGAACCAAGGACAAGCAGAGCCTGTGTGCTGGAAAAATATAAAAAGAGAGCCCCCCTTTGGCTTTCAACCCCCAAAGTGGTAGCCATAGCTTTACTAAACACACAGAGAACCTAATTAACAGAATTGTCTAGGTATGCATCTGTATCTTTTGAGTTTCTTACAGCTTGTAGGCTAGGCAGAAAGTACATTGATTGAAGTTCTGACAGGGCACTGGGTTTACTCTGTATTGATGAGTAAAAACAGCTTTCTAGCCTCCCTGTCATCCAAGCTAACTAGCTGCCCATCCTAACCACCTCCCAGTGTTTGTCTGTGGCCATGTGACATTATTGCTGCCACACAGCTGCATGACAATGATTCTTCATGCCTGAGAGCACCTAGTCTGTCCCTCACCTTGCTAAATATAGTCCCTGAGCCCTTAGTGTTTCCTTAGGGTCTAGGATATTCCTTGACCTTTCATTACTGGAGCCAAATACCTAACATACATGAGTTAAAGGAGGAAAAGTTGAGGTTCGCTTATCTTTCAGAGATTTCTGTCCTGGACTGGCTGAATTCAAGGTGGGAACAACATGGCAAAAGAGTGTAGTGAAGCAAAGTTTCGTGGCAGAATGCAGTGTGGAAGTGCACCAGTGAAAGCTGTATCCCTCCAAGGCCTGCCCCAGTGGTCTACCTACTTCCACTGGGCCTTAACTCCTAACAACACAGTTACCTATAAATGTAAGTGGGTTAGTCCACTGCTAAGTGGATCTCCAGAAGTCTTAATCCAGTCATGATGACAATTACAATTAACTGTCACACCTGGCCTCACTGTTACCCTATTTCTATCAAGAATTACCCATCCCTACTTACCCCTGCCTAGACACTTGGGGTACCTCATATCACACTCCCCCAGCTCGCTTCCATGTGCAATCTGGTTAATGCCTAACCCTCAAATCTTCCTACCTCACCCTTCTTTTGACTTGCAGGAAACATTCTGTTGTACAGGGTGGAAGTTGAAAATACAGTATCCTCACCTTGATTAAATGAATTATGTTATAATAATGGGAAAATGGTAGAATTTGTTTTTTCTATTAATTATCCCCACAAAGGAAGTCAGCAAGCATTATCAGTACTTCAAAGGCTCCTCAGAATACTGCAGCTAAGCCCTCTGGATGTTCAGGATGTGCTGATATTGTGGGTTTACTAAGGTCAAATTCAGCTGCCTCCTCTCTTTTTCTCCTGATCTGTATACCAGCTGGGACATGGTTGCTCTTATTTTGCAGGGAATGGTGGAAAAAACATTGACTTTTTCTTACTATCTTAGAACCCTCTGGGATGGAAAGAGTGTCTCACTTATCTTAATGCTCTTATGCTAGGGCAGAGCTGGCACATAGTAGGAACAGGTTGATTAATGCTTAATGTACTCCATTTTGAATCTTCTAATTAAATATTCCCTCAATTAATACCGTTTGAATTTGATTTCATTGCTATTAAGAGATTAAAGATCCCTTTCTGAAATGTTGGCTCAGGAGGCTGAATTTTTTTCCTAAAGCAATGATTGTCTTTCTGTTTGGGTATCCCATAATCCTTGGCAACAAAATCCAGTAATTCTTATATAATCAAATCTGGACAGTGAAGACCTTTATTAAGGTTTATTTATATCATTGAACTATGATTCTAAGATATTAGTCTGATATTTAGAAATTGGAGTCTCAGATTCACTAAGGTTCAGAGCAACAAACTTAAACTAAGTTTTTCATTTGCAAAAATTCCAAATATTCTTGCAAAAATATATTGCATTTTCTTATTGTGCAAGAATGCTAATGGACAGGGATATGAGCTCCTCTCTCTCTGTCTCTCTCTCTCTCTCTTTCTGTCATAATTCTGATGCCCTGATAAATTGGACATGGATTTTGAAGCACTGACCTAATAACTACTGCCTGACCCTGATTGACCCAACTCCCACAGATCTACTGATTCACAGTGTGGCCTGCGTACATGGGAGCGTCTGACAATTGCTGGAGCCAGGATCTACCCCAACGGGAAATGTGTTACATTGCCCTGAAAATGTGAATCTGTTTCCCCAGAGATCACCCGAGGATCCAGGGAGTTAAAAAGCATTTTCTAAACCTCTTAATGAGCTCTTGGTCATACAGAAATTATCCACAGTATTTAGTCTAAAGTATTGTATCTTCTCACCAGAACAGCTGTTTCACAGGGCAGCTTGACTCCAGGCAAAACTGTGAAGATGCCCAAGTGTGTCTTTATGACCGAATACATAACTCTACACCTTCACCTGCAGCCTCTTTGCCATCCCCCTGTCCCCAGGCCCCCCTTTAGGTACCTGGACTTGCAGGCAAATATTTTCCTTCTTTTTCTGCTCACAGGAAAGTCTTGATATGTGAAGTCAAGTGACTGAAGTCAAGTGACTATTCTAAAAAACATTCTTGTGGAGGGGCTGGGGAGATAGCTCCGTGGCACAAGTGCCTGTTTGGCAAGTGCAGGGTCATAAGTTCAAACCCCAGTCTCACAAAAAAACAAAACAAAACAAAACAAAAGTTATTGCGGAATAAAAATGTGTCTTATGAGTTTGAGTGGGAAGAGGAGTGCCCTTCCAATTCAACAAATGTATCCTAAACTCTCTGCAGAGGTAGAATAGTGACTCTCAATCTTAAATATACCTTAGAACTATTTGACAAGATTTTGAAACATGCCAGGGTCTTGGTCTTACTTCAAACCAAATAATCATTTTCTCCTGCAAAACCTAAACCCACAGGCATGAGGGAACACAGAACTTTGACACTGTGGATGTGGGTTCAAGTTCCAGCTGTAAAGGGTCACAATTTCATTTTATTTTATTTATTTTTTATAAAAAAGCATAATTTACCTTAATTTTAAAGGCTTCAGAATACATGAATTTTTTTTTAATTAATTAATTTTTTTTTTTTTTCTTGTTTCAGAACCTTTGTTTATTCACTCATTTCTATGGCCGGCTCAGCCCGCCCCGAGGGCAGGGTTGGCGCAGCATGTGGTGCCTAGGATCGAACCGTGGTCCCTGAAGCCACCCAAGCTTTCCCAAGCAGGCGCTTTAGACCACTGAGCCATCCCGCCAGGCCCCCGACATGAATTTTTAATACATCTCTTATTGTTGGGCATTTACAGTACTGCTTTACTTTCACTTTCATCAATAATAAGCATCCTTTTTTATCATTAATTTTAATGAGAAAGATAGCAATGAGACAGCTTCACAACAGCTTAGTAGGACAGTTACAATGATAAATACATTGTATATTGTTGTTTTCATATTAGTTGTTCAGAGAACAACATGCAGACATGATATCTTGTGTAAACATTATAAATACAAATCTTTCTTCTCATTTAATTAAGAGAAAGTAGCTGTATGCATAGTCCAATATAACCCACTACTATTCTACTAATAGTGGTGGGTTATCAGCAGAACTGGTGATGGCAGAAGCTATTGACTTGAGCATTTTACAGCTTAGCAAATTAATATGGCTTTATTTTTTATACCTCTTGGTTATACTTCTCAGCTGGATGGTTAACACCAAGATAAAGCAAGATTTACATAACAAAAAATGTAACTTTTGTATCTGACAAGGTCAGTTAAGTTCTCTCCACATTTACCTTGAAACCATGTACAGTGCTTTGTAGAACTTTGTCAGTGTCAGCCATCTGGATGAGTTACAGTTATTGCTTGACTAATTCGCTCTCTGTGAAAGCCTGAGAGAATGTTTTCTCTCTAGGTGACTCTGCTTAGGCACACTATACATCTTTAGTCCCTTTCCTCTAGGGCCCCATAATCCCCTTGAACAGAAAATTTGGGACACCACTGAGTTATACTATGTTATAGTACAGGTTTTCTTATGTCCTGAGTCCTCACTGACCTTTAAGGGCTAGGGCCAAAATATTGGCTATCCTTGTAGCCCTTCTTTTTTGTTCTAATTTTTTGGTCTGGGACACGATTTTAAATGAAATATCTAACATTGGCATATTTTGGTGCCTTCATTTATAAATTTAAGTAATAATACCAGTCTAACATGACTAGTAAGACACTTGATTTACAGTACAGTATGGGGGAGAGAGACATAGAGACAGAGATGGGGAGGGGAAAAAAAGGGGAAGGGGAAGAGGGAGGGGAAGAGGTGGAGAGGGGGAGGGGGAAGAAGGGGGAGAGAGAAAAAAGGGTGCATGTATCAATTTCTCACAATGAGTGTAATCATTATGTGCTTCAAACATGTGCTAGAAAGAATGAATGGATAGATGGCTGGGAGAGAGAAAGAGAAAAAAAACAGAAAGAGAGGAAGACAATATGTATATTGATTTTCTCCCAAAATACTGATTAATTGTTCTGGGAGAGAACCTAGGTAGCAGTGTTTTGTTTTGATTTGATTTTGAAGAGGAAAAAAAAAAAAATGATGATACAAAAATTTCAAAACAAGGCTGGGGAAATAGCTCAGTGCTCTATGTCCTTGCCTGGCAAGCATAAGGATCAGAGATTAATCCCTGGTACTTCATGCCAAGCCAGCCCTGGAACTCCAGGCCCACCATACTGGCCCAAAACTGGGTATGATAGTACACGCCTATAATCCCAGCACTGGGGAGGCTGAAACAGGAGGATCACCATGAGTCTGAGCTGCGTGGTGATACCCTATATCCAATACACTAAGGAAACCATACAATATTTATACACAAGCCTGATTTATATCTCTTATGAATACTGTCTTAAGTTGCATCCATTTACCTACAATCTCAAATTTAGTCTTCGTCATAGCTTAGTGTAAGAAGCTGAAAGAGTAAATGAAATCCAAATGTACAATAGATATTAGTAAATGGGGGAAAAATCTGTACAAAAGAAAAAGGAAATTGGGATAGGAGAAAAGGAGAAAAGAAAGAAAGAAGAGAAAACTTTTATTTATTTTTTCTTTTTTTAACTTTATTGAAAGTCAGTAATTATATAGCATTAAAATTGTAGACAAATATTGAAATATGAATAGGATGTAGACAGTGAATTTTAGAAAATCTTACATGAATGCATAGGATGACAATAATAGATTGCACATTGTAAATAAATTATTTATACCCTAAAATTGATCTAACAATAAAAATTGTCTCCAACAAAAATGAGAAGAATTTCCAGATCAGTCATATAATAGTTTACTCTGTCAAAATAAACTTATATTCATTTTTTTCTTATACTAGGGAGACTATACAATATTTACATGTGTGGGTCTGGTTTATTTCACTTATTAGTATATGTTCAAGATACATCCATTTATATATGAAGTCTTCTAGTTTACCATTCCTTATAGCTGAGTAATATTCCACTGTATAAAAATACCACATTAGGGGCTGGGGAGATAGCTCCGAGGCACAAGTGCCTGCTGGGCAAGTGCAAGGTCGTGAGTTCGAACCCAGGTCCCCCCCCCCCCAAAAAAAAAACACATCTTTTTAAACCATTCTTCAGATGATGGGCATTTTGGTTGTTTCCAAGATTTAGCTATCACAAATTGTGCTGCTATAAACATAGGTACACAGATATCACTATGGTGTGATGTTTTCAATTCTTCTGGAAAAATTCCCAGTAGGGGTAGAGCTGGATTGAATGGGATTTCCACCTCTACTTTTTTAAGGAGTCTCCACATTGCTTTCCATAATGGTTGCACCAGTCTGCATTCCCACCAGCAATGGAGAAGGGTTCCTTTTCCCCCACGGACTCTCCAACATTGTTGTTGGTTGATTTTTTTTATGATAGCCATTCTTTCTGGAGTAAGATGATACCTAACTGCTTTAATTTGCATTTCACAGATGGCTAGTGATGTGGAACATTTTTTCATGTATTTATAGGCTTGTTGAATTTCTTTCTCTGAGAAGTGTGTGTTCATCTCAGATGATCATTTTTGGATTGGGTCTTTGAATTTTGGGACCCTAATGGTTTTCAGTTCTTTATAAATTTTAGACAGAAGACCTTTGATTAAATGCTTATTAGTTAGAGTCTTTTCAAAACTTGTGGGTTTTCTTTTCACTCTGTTGGTGATTTCTTTTGACTTGAAAAAACTTCCTAGCTAGAGGAGGTCCCATTTGTTGATTCTTTCAAGTATTACACGTGCATTTTGATTTTTGTCTATGAACTCTTTGGTTACCCCTATGTCTTCAAGATTTTCTCCCAATTTTTCTTCCAGGAGATTTAATGTTTCTCTTTTAATATTTAGATGTTTAATCCATTTTTACCTAAGTTTAGTGAATGGTGATAGACCTGGGTCTATAAAGGTATAATGATAGATACCTCATTATATATCATTATAAAGCTATAATGACAGCTTTACTTCTTCTTTACCTGTTCTTAATCCTTTGATTTCTCTCTCTTGTCTAATGGCTGTAGCTAATCATTCCAGAACTATATTGAATAAGAGTGGTGATAGGGGACATACTTGTCTTGTACCAGATCTCAGAGTAAAAGACTTCAGGTTTTCCCCATTTAGAATTATGTTAGCCATTGGATTATCATAGAAGGCTTTTACCAGATTGAGGTAGAGGCCCTTTATTCCAATTTTCTGTAAGATTTTGAACATGAATGAGTGTTAGACTTTGTCAAAGCCTTTTATGCATCAATTGAGACAATCATGTGATTTTTGGCTTTGGCTCTATTGATATAGTGTATTACATTTGTAGATTTGCATATAGTGCACCGTGATTGCATCTCTGGGATGGATCCTACCTGGTCATAGTGTATAAACTTCTTGATGATTTGCTGTATTCTATTGGCAAGGATTTTATTGAGGAGTTTTGCATCTATGTCAGTGTGAGAATTTGGCCTGTAGTTCTCTTTTTTTTTTTTTTTTTTTTTTTTTTTTTTTTTTTTTTTTTTTTTTTTTTTTTTTGTGGTACCAGGGATTGAACTCAGGACTTTGAGCTTGCCAGGCAGACACTTATTCCACTGAGCTACATCCCTGGTCCCTGTAGTTCTCTTTTTTAGTTAAATCTCTCTCTGTTTTTTTTTTTTTTAAGAACTTTTGTTTATTTATTTATTTTTATGGCCGGCTCAGCCTGCCCTAAGGGCAGGGCTGGCACAACATGTGGTGTCGGGGATCAAACCGCAGTCCCTGAAGCTGCCTAAGCTTTCCTAAGCAGGCACTTTAGACCACTGAGCCATCCTGCCGGGCCCCTCTCTCTGGTTTTAGTATTGGTATAATATTTGCATCTACGAATAGTTTTGGAAGGATTGCTTTCTTTTCAAATTCATTGAAGAGTTTGAGGAGTATTGGGATTATTTCTTCTATAAATTTCTTGTAGAATTCACTGGTGAATCCATCAGTACCTGAACTTTTCTTTGTTGGTAGGCTTTTTATTAAAATTTGTATTTCATTAGCTGTTATTGGGTTATTGAGAGTTCTTATATTTTCTTGATTCAGTTTCAGCAGTTTGTGCCTTTCTAGGAATCTGTCCATTTCATCTGTGTCTTCAATTCTGTGAGAGTAAAGATTCTCAAAGTAGCTATTAATGACCCTTTGAATCTCTGCTGGGTTTATAGTAATTTCAACCTTTTCATTCCTTATTGCTTGAATCTGAGTCCTTTTCTTCCTCATTTTGATGAGATTAACTAGCAGCTTATCAATTTTAATTAATATTTTAAAGAACCAGCTTTTTTTTTTTTTTTTTTTTTTTTTTTTTTTTTTTTTTTTTTTTTTTTTTTTTTT
>PVJA010037413.1:0-13947 GCA_004027025.1 Myocastor coypus | reverse complement strand
GACTGGTCCCTCAGGTTTTCTGCTTTCTGCCTCCTCCAAGTCAGTCTCCGAATCAGCGATTACCTTTATGCTACCTGAAAGGATCCTAGGCACTTTCCTTCTCCAGCAAACGGAGCTGCCACAGGGAAAACAGGCCTGGACTACACGGATTTCTGCACACGTCGACTCCTAGTCACGTGAGGGTCGCGTCATCAATGAGCTCGGGTCCTCAGTTACCCCTCCCCTTAGCACAGCAGCCTGCCCCCTACATTCCCTCGCCTTGATATAGTCAATCTTTTTGTTGAATTTGCCAATCAGAAACAATAAATCTGGTAACTTCACCTTGGAGTATCTATTCGTCTTTTCCCAATTACCAGCGAAGAGCAATCCTTTTAATGTTAATAGACCATTTCTCATTCTTTAGGAAATCATCTCTTTCTATTGGCTCCCAATCTCTCCACCTCCCCTCCCCCTAGCCCAAGGCCCACCATTTCCTCTGCAATCCTATCCTGCATTAAAATGACTCTGAGAGGGGAGAGGGAGAGTGGGATGAGAGTAGGATTTCACTAGCACTCTTGAATAGTTTTGTGTTTTAAACAATTAGTGTACCTTTCAAAATGATATTTTAAAAGGATTACCTCACAAGCAATATTTGGCACTTAATGTAGAGGGAAAATTAGTTTAGCAAAAATCAATTTTTAAGAGTAGAAAAAGTTTTCTAATGGCTAAAAGTAAAATGACAGTAGTTATAACATATTGATGTGCTACAATTTTTAAATCTTACTAAACAGACTTTTTAGAAAGGCTCCTAAATTAATCTTTGGAAGGAGCCCTCTATTTTCCTTTCAGCAATTTTGTACAAATGATCTATTACTCTTTCTTTCTGGTTGAATTGAAGTAATTGTGTCTTACATAGCTGACCTTTTTTCACTCCAAGCACTGGGAATCAAACACAGGGCCTTACACTATACTATATTACACCGCTCCTTTTAAAATTTTGAGGCAGGGTCCTATCATTTACCCAGGCAGGATTCACAGCACGGCAATTACAGGTGTGGGCCACCAGCTCTGGCTACAGGTATTTTACCATTTCATTGATGACTGCTGGTGAATTCCACTTGAGGTTTTTAAGGTGAGTGTTTCACACAGACCTAAGTGCCTCCTAAGCATCTGTAGTTTCCAGCGTTTTTGGTAATCAGATGAATCCCCTGAAAAGCCTGGTTTCCACCCACTGGATTTTATTTACAACTCAAATTGGTTTTTTGTGAAACATTTTGTTCTTGACAAATAAATGTTTGTAGGGAAATAGCTCATGGTGAAACTCTCAGAATAAAAGTGTTCCTGTGTCTTGCCATCGAGTGTGAGATTTATTGAGCAGATGGAATTTTCATTCATTCACTCATGGCACTCTAGATACTCTGATTTGATCACTGTGCTGCATTTAAGAATTATTAGCACATGTAGTTGGTACGATGAGAAAGCAGGCAGCACTACTTCTGTAAGAAAGCAGTATTAGTTTAAAGAAACTGATCTCCCAACTCAGAATTCACTGGTACCTGGAGGTGTAGCGATACCAATGAAGCCAGCTGAAGAATCAAGAAGAGGGAATATAGTAAGGATCTCTTAACTAGGATGATCACAGCAGTATGCCTTAACCAACAATAGAACTCACTAGTGAGAATAAAATGGCTATAAAAATATTTTGATGGTTTAGTGCTTTATAATTTACATTTAAGCTTGAAATTTTTATTTCACAGATGGATATATTTGCTATCATTTTAATAGTTAACATAAATATAGCAAACAAATTGTAAAGACTTAATGTTACCTACCACCAATTATTTCCAGTCTTCCAGAAGTTATCATTTAGTAGGGAATCACCACCTCCAAATTCCTTCAGGTTACTCAACTACAGCCATATCTTACCTCCATCCCTAAACTCTGACAATTACTGATTTATACCCTATCATTATACCTTTGTCTTTTTCAAAATGTATATGAGTGATTATAGACAATTTGTAACCTTTTTAGACTGGCTTTTCTCACTGAGCATCAAGCCCTCAACACCCATTTAAGTTGTGGTACGCATCAGTAGTTCATCTTCCTCTATTTACTGAATCGTATTTTGTTCTTTGGATGTTCCACAGTTTATCCATTCATCTGGTGAAGCATGTTTTTGACAAATAGAAGTTTGTAGAGAAAAAACTCACAGTGAAACACTTGAAGTGTTCTTGTGTCTTGTGATAGAGTTTAAGATTTATTAAGCGGGAATACACGACGGATGTATGAGCTATTCCCAGTACTGAACATAAATGAAGAAAGCTGTCATCTACATTTCTCAACAATCTCCCTCCAGTACCTCCATTTCTCTTTCTAACTGATCTCACATGTTGCCTTCAAATGAAACTTCACTCTGTGCTTTTGACCTAGTCTCCTTCCCAGAGGTCTTTGGCGGCAAGCTTACCACTCACACAGCAAATTGTACTGTTTTTATTTTCACATTGAGCGCCCATCAGAACTGAGCCCCAAAGTGGCTGGTGAGATGGATCAGCATTCTGAAGCGCCTGCTTGGGAAAGCTTAGGCAGCTGCAGGCACCGCAGTTTGATCTCTGGCACCACATGCTGCATCAGCCCCGCCCCCAGGGCTGGCTGAGTGGGTCATAAAGAAAAAAAAAGAACTGAGCCCCAAAATACACATTACCAATCTATTCATGAATTTCTTTGCCTCACTCACTGTGTGGCAAGTATTCCTTATTCATTCCTCAAATTGTCTTTATATGCAAGTCATTTCCTGCTGTCATCCCTGTTATTTTAGATTCTGGTCAGCTGCAAGTGATCTTTCCCTCTCCAGTTTCTGAGTGCCAGCTCCTGTGTAGCCTTAGCTAACTGATGTTGCCTAGTGCCCCTCTCTGTTCCTCCCTCCCTTCCCTCCCTTCCCTCTACCCCTCTCTCCTCTCTCTGGTCTCTCCCCTTTCTGCATTTTAGCTTCTGTTTCCATTTGTGTCTCTCAGTCTCTGTTTCTTTCTTCCCGCCCCAGCATGTATATATGTTTGTGTTAGGAGACACATAACCAAGCAGACACAGACGATAAGATATGGACTGGGGAAGTGGATTAGGGGATTAGTAGTGTTTAGCTCTCATACTTCTGTAGTGACTCATTTAATGATAACCAGCATGTTTCCAAGAAACTTCAGCCTTTGAGTTTGCTGAGAGTAAGAATGTAGCTCAGTGGGAAAACATTTACTTAGTATGCTCAAGACCTGAGTTTTGATATCTGGTGCAAAATGTTTGTCAATAAGCTCATAATTAGCTCCCAGCACACAGAATTTTTTAAATTTTAATCTTTTGAAGAGAGTACAAAATAGTATTAAAACAGAAAAATTACGAATGATACAAAATTTCACTAAACAAAATAATATGAATTCCACAGTATTGGTTGTATTGCATAATGTTATCTTCAAATTAGTTGTTCATATTGCCAGATATACCAGCAAAAAAACTGAAGTAGAAGTTTTAGTATCTTCTTTCTGTTTATTCTGCTTATATGTAATTGCAGCAAGGATAATATAATTTTTATGGTGCTACTGGCAAAATACATTAAAGATATCGTCCTAAGTAGTCACAAGAAACATCAACAAGCTCGCTAATGCATACCTGACAAAAAAAACTAGGCAATGCAGACCTGCTTTGTCCTTCTCCCTGAGCAATTTCAGTGCAGCAGTGCAACACTCAGCTACATTTTAAATTAAACTAGTCCTAGTAGATTTTAAATATAAGTAAACTTTTAAGACACAATACCAGAGTGCTATTAGAGAAACTGAGTTTTTTAAAAATGAAGAAATAAGCCGGGCGTGGTGGCTCACGCCTGTAATCCCAGCACTTGGGAGGCTGAGGCAGGAGGATTGGTGCGAGTTCGAGACCACCCTGGGCTACAAAAGTGAGTGCAGGACCAGCCTCAACTGCATAGCGAGACCCTGTCTCAAAAAGACAAAAAGAAAAAAAAAATGAAGAAATATGTTCTTCAATTTTGAGAGTGAAATTATGGCTTGTGGAAAGTAAGCAGCCTGGATCTCTCAGTCAATCAATGTCCTGTTTTGTGCAATAAACAGGCACTAGGGTTAGTTTCAAAGCCTGAAGTTCTCCAGGTTGTGTAAAGAGAAAGAACCTGTGTATTACCATTCAGGAGTGGCCATACACTCATAATAGTGAACAGGAAGCTCTTACATAAGTCTATAATATCTAGAAGATTGTTTTCTATATTCCTTTTTTATTTTTTATGCATTTAGGACACGGTCTATAGAGTCTAACTACACAGATCAGACTCGTAGTGATCCTCCTGTTTTCAGCCTCCCAAGCACTGGGGTTACAGGTGAGCACCAACACTCCAAGTCACAATCGCCTTCTCAGTGCACTGTAGGCACGGGGCCAGCAAGGCATACTGGGGAACAAACCCTGGTCCCTGCACCCGCCTAAGCAGACACCTTAGTCCACTGAGCTATCAGGCCAACCCTGATAGTGATTTAAAATCTCTTCCATTGTCATATATTCTGAGTATTCTGAAACTGGTGGGCTTTTTTGTTATTAACAGTACCCACCTTTCTGTGCAGAACACCACAATTAATTCCTCCTATCTAATTGTAACTGTACTCCTTCATGAACTTCTCCACATCTTTCCTTCTGCTTTTATTGTTATTTAGAAGGGCATTCTCTACAAGATCTGAAGCTGAACAGTCTTCTCTATCACTTCTCTCGCAGTCTAAATGGCTCAAAAATATCCTACCCAACATAGAGAACTCTGCCCCAGATCCAAAGGTTTAGCATTGTGTATATTGAAGCACTTTCCATCTAAGGTGATGTGCCCCTTCAGTGTAGAGAATATTCAGCACATGTTATTGCTTTGCACAACTGAAGGTGGTTTACCTAGGTTTTGGTTCAGTTGGAACACATAGAATCTAGGATTATTTCCTCCTATATTGTTTCTATTATAGATACAGAAGCTGTTACACCATTCCTATCATGGCATTCCTAGATACAATTCTATGTTCTGTGAGTTTAGCATGAATATATTTCACAAATTCTGCAAACTACTGAGCAAAGTCATTGGCCATGTATTTAACTGGAAGCCCGTCTTCTATATTCTTCACTCTTTCACAGAAGGCTGTCATTGCCTGTACTCAGAGCTGAATGCTGCTCATGTTCTTAGTTGCGGTAAAGAGTTGTAGTTAACCAGAGCACAAGCCTATGGATTACTGTGAACCTGAAGTGCTGTGTTACACCCACTAACATTTCAACATTTCAGGTGAGTTGTCCTGCTTAGACTTTTTACTTCTAGTATTAGAGTTTAACCTAGTGCTTTCATATTATGCTACATCTCCAGTCCTTTTATATTTTTTTTATTTCGAGAGAGGGTCTTTTTTTAAATTTTATTTTTTTTTCCTTGTTTCAGTACTTTTGTTTGTTTGTTTATTTATTTTTATGGCTGGCTTAGCCTGCCCTGAGGGCAGGGCTGGTGCAGCATGTGGTGCCTGGAATTGAACCGCGGTCCCTGCAGCCGCCCAAGCTTTCTTAAGCAGGAGCTTTAGACCACTGAGCCATCCTGCCAGGCCTGAGAGAGGATCTTATTAAGTTACCAAATTGCCTACACTGGCTTTCACTTGCGATCTTCCTGCCCCAACCTTACAGAGTTCCTGAAGTACAGATAAGTATCCAGTGCATTTTGCGTACAACAACTTTTACGTATTGTGCTGATGATGATTTTTTTGTATGTTCTCCACCACCATCACTGCAGTACTGATATGGTGGTTTTTTAATATCCTTCATTCTTTCTACAAATAACATTTTAAACTACAGTAATATCTTGGTTCATTAATGCTTCTGTTTACAAACAATTCTGCTTGCTAAGTGTTCCAGAAAATTTTGCTTCCATTCACAAACTCCCCATCAGGTGGCAAACATGACCACAGCTATCTTCCCCAGTGAAACACAAATACAACCATTTTCGCAAAAATCACAACACAAATGAATTTCATAAACCAAAGAAACAATGTATTTCAAAAGGAACATTTTCCTTTCCACTTTACCTTGTTTGTATACTGATATAATCGTTTGTTTCTAACAGTGTAATTTAACTTGAATATAGTTAAGTTAAGGCTTCTGGTTTGTTTTTACTAATGATTGCCCAGTTCTTCCAGGGCTGGTTTTTATCAGTACATGTTTACTGTGCATAATGATCACACTCATCGTGTAGAACTGGTACATATGCATAATACATCCCAATTCTTCTTCCCCTTCCTCTGCAGCCCCATTTTTGTAAGCATCAGATTCATTTATTTATATGTTCTTACTAAGTTAATTATCACAATTATAGATTAATAACCAGATTGATAGGCCAATGAACATAAAAACACATACAAATTAAACAAAATTAAGGTACACTTTTAGATAGGATTATCTACTCTTGACTATAATGTTTTCTCTTTTCATCATCATCTGTCTTTTATGTTGCCCTTTATGTATTGAGACTCTTTTTTTTTAAGGACCTGGAATTGAGCTCCGGTCCTCGCGCTTGCCTGCCAGGCAAGTGCTTATTCTGCTGAGATATCTTCCCAGCACCACATATATATATATATATATATATATATATATATATATATATATATGAATGAAACCATGTGATATTTAACTTTGTGTATCTGATTTACTTCACTAAACACTGTGGTCTCAAGGTACATTCATTTTCCTACAGTTGATTCAAATTTATCCTTCTGTGTGGCAGAGTAGTACTTCATCGTGTATAAATGCCATTTTTTTGTATTTATCTGTTGACGGACATATAAGCTGCTTCCAATTAGTTGTTATGAATAGTTCTGCTAGAAACATGGGTATGCATACATTACTAAGACTTAAATTTAAGATTTTGAAGTCTTGAATCTTTCTGGAAGATACCTAGAAAGGGAATAACTGGGTCAAATGGAATTTCTGGTTTTAGATTTTGAGGAATTTCATAGTGATTTCCACAGTGGTTCCACAAGACTACACTTCCACTCACAATGAAGAAGTGCTCCCAGTACCCCCAGCCCCAGCCTGGACAGTTTTTGTCATCTATTGATTTCTTGAGTGCAGTAATTTTCGGGGGAAGAAATGCAATTTCACTGTTGCCTTAATTGGCCCATACATCTAATGAATCAGATGGTACTTGAGATTTATGCTGTCAATTCTAGTGCAATACAAATGCCTTATTTCTGCAAAGCTCTTTCTGTGACATTATTGCTTAGATATTACATCTATAAATGTTACATACACAATCATGGCTATCATTGTTTTATATAATTTTACATGTATGGAAGATATAAAAACAAAAGAAAGTAAGTGTATATTTATAGATTTCATTGTATTTACTTTTATATTCATCACTTCTAGTTCTTTCAGTTTCCTCCTGTGGGTTCTTGTTACCATCTAAATTCATTTCCTTAGCTCAACGCAGCTTCATGCTAACTAGTTTTGTGTTATTATTAACAAATATATTTCTGTTCACTACAACTCCAGAAAAATACTATGAAATTATAATTTTAAATGACTTGTTATTAAGAATCGTATCAGGACTTTGATCACCCAGTGGACAAGATTAATTACAAGCCATAAACTGCAGAGCTAGATTAGTGTGATGAGCTGTAAGAGGCTTAAATCAATAGCCTCCAATTTTGCCAGTGCTCTGGTAACCCAATGCAATCGTGGAACATTGGACTGTGTATACAACTACTTCCTCTCAGTTCAAAGAGAAGGAATTTTTTTCTTTTTTTCTTTCCTTACCAATATCGATTAGAAATTTTATCACGTCTACACTCTATGCTCTATAAAACTACTAGGAGGACAGCAATATGCAATGCGTCAATTATTGTGAATGTACTACTAACATGTTTTGAAACTATCATGTTTTTATTTCTTATTAAAAGTAATAAAAAAGAAGAGGAAGGAGAAGGAGAAAGAGAAAGAGAAGAAGGAGGAGAAGGAGGAGGAGGAAAAAAATAAAAATAAAAACAAAGGTTGTAAACCCTCAGGGAAAAAAAAAAAGAATCATATCAGGAGCCACCAAGATTGCTCAGTGCTTTAAAGCACCTGCTTAGGAAAGCTTAGGCAACTGCAGGGATCACAGTTGATCCCTGTCACCACATGCTGCACCAACCCCTACCCAGGGCAGACTGAGCTAGCTATAATAGAAAGAAAGAAAGCAAGAAAGAAAGAAAGCAAGAAAGAAAGAAAGAAAGAAAGAAAGAAAGAAAGAAAGAAAGAAAGAAAGACATAAATAAAAGAATCATAAATCTAATGAATAAACACATTTATATTTTCTTTTACAATTACACAATTACCATTATGTTTGCTTTTTTGTGTATTCAGATTATCTGACTTAGTTCTCTTTTTTTCAGTCTGGAGAACTTCTTTTAATGCTCCTTTTACCTTGAAAATGCTATTAACACCTTATTTCACTTTTCATCTGAGAAAGTCCTTATTTTTCTTTCATTTTTGAGACATAACTTTGGTAAAAACTTTGGTAAAAGATTCTGTATTTACAGAATCTTATCTCTGAGTACTTCAAATATGTCATTCTCTTTGCTAGCATCTATTGCTTTATTGATAAGTAAACCATTAATCTTACTCTTATAACTGGTAAATGTTTTTTTGACACTTTATTGTTTTTTACACATGTTGGGCTTTCAACATTTTACTATTGTGTGTCTGTCCATAGATCTGTTTGCATTTATCTTACTGTAAGTCCATTAGGCTCTATAGATATACATGAATTAATAAATCAAATTTGAAAAGCTTTCAGGCATTACATTTTTAATACTTTTCCATTCTTTTCTCTCTCCCTCTTTTGGTATTAGATACATATTTGTGTAATTAATGATGTCTCACATTTCTCTGAGAGTCTAATCATATTTTCTTTACTCTGCTCTTCCTCAGATAGTATAAAACCTCTCATTCTAAAAATGTACTTGTCTTGTCTTATGCTAGCTCTGATCTACCTTTGAATTTTCCAACCTAATTTTTCATTTCAGTCTTTGTACTTTTCAGAATTTCTGTTTGGTTCTTTGCATGACATACACCTCTTTGTAATGATATATTTTTATTTGACATAACAGTATAATTGTGCCAGCCTTTAATTTATTAATCACAAGGTTTAAATCTTCAAACTTACTATATTTGCTGTTTTGAAGACTGTAATACCTTGTCACCCTCACAGCTTATGTTGTCTCCTTGTTTCCCCAAGTATTTTATATATTACTGTTTGTCTACATTTTAATTGATAGAAAATTTTAGATAATATATTTTAGCAACTAAAAATGCTGTTTATTTACTTTGATATGTATTACTGTTGTACACTTACTTGTTTTGATTCTGGCTAGATCACTTTAATAATGGCTATGTCCCCCAACTGCTGTGTGAAACCTGTTATTGTGCTCCTCACAGGACACTTCGTTAGGGATATCCATATTGAATTTATGTTTTTGTGATCTTATCATTAGCTGTTTGACTACCTCAAAATCCCTGCCTATTCAGACCCACTAATTACTGGCTTATTATTTTCCATAGCACACTTAGAATAGAATTCTTGAAAGTTTGTCAGATTTTTGAAACTGTATCTGAACATTTCAGAGTTAAATTTTGAGATCATTGTTTGAGATTTTCTTTTACCCAATTAGGGCTCAACATAGCTGTTTATTTCCCTGTGTTTTCTCTAATAAATTATCTGGAGTAACATGTGGCTTACATCTTTAACAAATCTACTAATAACTTTACAAATTGCTTTTGCAACAACATCCATCTTTTATAGCACATTAGCTTTCAACTGTTCTCAGTGTATAATGAATGAGGTTTGTTTATTTGAAAGGAGATTTGGGCTTCTCATTTTTAAAGCCTGCCTCTCCCTTGGCAAATTATCTCATCTAAGGCTCTGGAACCAGGAATGGGGACAGAGACAGTTCATCATCTTTGTGATGCTCCTGCTTTAGTAACTAATCACCTGATTCGGTGATGGCATTACTTTCATGTGTTCTCAGTTTACCTCTTGTAGGACATTGGTGGGTTATTTTCAGGGCTTGGTGCCAGAGGTAAAGCCGCTTTATAATGAGTAAGGGCTGAGCAGAGGAAAGTCTCCATTTCAGCACTCACTCAGAAGTAAATAGTTCATGATAGGATGAGAAGTTCTGGAAAGTCACTATGAAAGTTCTGGAAGTAGCTTTTTTCTTCTAGAAAGATACTTGTGACCCCCCAAGAGCAAGGCAGAGGGAGAGAAAGAAAGAGGGAGAAAGGAAGAGAGAAAAACAGAGCCAGAGCCAGAGACAAAACTATGTTCTTAATTTTGCCCTATTGGACTGTTTTTAACATGCAGAACTGATAGGGAGAAGAGAATGAGAGAATCTTGATTCTACTCCCACAGATTCTCATTGCTCTTATTTTTTTATTTTTCTTTTGCTATGTGCCCTTTACAGCTACTACATAAAACTTTAAAAGATTGTTGTTTTTTGTTTTTGTTTGTTTGTTTGTTTGTTTGTTTGTTTTGCAGTACCAGGAATCAAACTCAGGAACTTACATTTGCCAGGCAGGCATTTGTGCCACGGAGTTATCACCCTGGCCCAAGGATTGTATTTTTAAGGTAACTTTTACCAGTTTCACTGAGAATTGGATCCTCAAAACTCCCCATGTTGGTATTCCAGAAGTGAAACATTGATCATAATTGTTTAAAAGTCTGTGTCACATGGTTTCATGATCTCTGTCGCCAGTTTCTGGTTCTGATAATTACTGTATCTCTTTGTAATATAATATATTATTTTCTCTCTAATTTTTACTTGAAATGTAAATCTATAGAAGGTATTAGTGACTAAGGTAAATTGATTTTATCTTTGGAAATGTGACTATCTTTTGCTAAACTTTTGGTGTGGGCTTTTCTTAATGAGAAGGTGTGCTGAATTTGGTGTTTTCTTCTCAGGTAACTTTAAGTCCTTCCACTTGTCTTTGCATTTACCTGTGTGCTACTCATCAGAAAAATATTTGTCCCTTCCTGTCTTCTGCTGACATGTTCTATTCATGTTAGTGTGGTGGTACAGGGGATCAGGAAAGATATTTTCAAATGTGTTAAGAAGGCCTTCATCTTGGGTAAACAGGCAACCTAAATTTTATGATTACGCCTGTCACATTTTGTCTCTCTTCCAGATGTAACACTGAAGGGAGCAGGTCTGCCTGTATGCCTGTCTTGTTACCCTCATAAAGCTTTTGTTTCTCTGTTTGTTTTGTTGTCCTCTCTCCTAATTAAGACTTTCCTTTACTAGATCAGATGTGTCTAGTTGGAATCTTAGCAGCAATTCCTATTTTCCTTTCCTAGCTAGCAAGTGGGGCAAATGTTTTTAGATTCCTTTTCATATTCTCAGGAAACACCTAATGGGGTTTCCTTAGTAAAGCCTGAAAGAAGTTACAAGCCTCTTTAAGTCTGTGGCCTTCAATGATTTCATTTAATCTCATGAGAATCCTCACTCAGTCTTTAGAAATCCATGAACAATTTCTAGCTCAATTTTCTTACTGGACTCTATAACATGTGGTGGCATGTATTCCATGTAAGGAAATATATAAATACTGTTTCCCCAATCAAGAATTTGATTTCTAAATTTTGGGATAGTTATTTGCCTTGTGATATCAGCTCTCTGATATTTTGAAGAAAATGTGGTGGGTTTTTTGCTGTTTTTCCATTTTTTTGAATGTAAGTGTATAGCATGCTTTTTAAGCTCCCCATTTAGAGCTAAATATTGGAATTACCCTGTTGATTTTACAACTTATTTTTTTTTTTTGGAATTGGGGCTCAAACTCAGGCCCTTGTGCTTACCAGGCAAGTGCTTATTCTACTGAGCTATCTCCCCAGCCTTACAACTTAAAAATTAAAATCCAATGTCAAGCTCACTTTTAGGGCACATATTCTTTTGATAGTTTAGAAGAAATTGGGGTATATTCTCAAGAGCTTTTCTCTCCTTAGCTCAAAAGCATCTCTTATATTTGTGAGAGGAGTGAGACAGAAATAAATAAAACCTGTTATATTCTCTTCCTTAACAATGATGATCATTGTTTATTGGCTCAACATGAATGAACAGTAGGTTTGAAAGCCTCCAATGACAACATATCTCTTTATTTTTTAGTTGTAAATCTTTGTATTTTTATCTGTCCCTAAAGAGAGCAAGATATACAGTCAGGGTTTGTAGGAGGCTTTTGTAGATATAGAAATAAAACTATGGCATAAAATGTAGTGCATTTGTCCTTTTCAGAGTCAGTTGTAATTTTTTGCCACATTATTTTCAGTAAAAGTAGAAGTATTGAAGCCTTCCCTTAGAGTCCAGAGAAACAACCCCCAGGGCGATTACAGTAGGGATCTAAGATCTAATCCTCCATGCACAGATTCCCAGAAGGTCTTCTGTTGTGCATGCATCTGTTTTGGTATTTTTATGGTGACTTTTGTTCTCTGTCTGCCTGGTGAAGCACTCTTGATGTTCAAGTCAGCTCATGCCCAAAAGTAGAAGAGACTTCGAGCAAGAGGAACTTGCTTACATGGACATGCAGTCTTACAACTCACAAGCAGTATCACCATACGTCTCAGCACCCGCACTCACTACAAACATAGCTCGCAATCTGGGGATTCAGGGCAATCAAGCTGTAAATTTATGTGAAAATTTCTTTTGAAGGCACCAATGATGGAGGAAGCAATTTGTTGTACCATTGTTCTTCATGTTTTCATTAAGGGGACTGTACCAATTTTCTGACATTCTAAATGATGGATTGGACTATGGAGGTAAGATAAAATTCTAATCCTTATGTTTAGAAAAGGAAACAGATCAAATGTTTTCATATTAGAGCTAAAGACATTCAGATTTCTCCTCACTCATTTTTTTTGAGCTTCAGTTCAGTCACCTACATCAGTGGCATAATGACACTTCTCTCAGAACTAGTTTTCAGAACTAAAGGAACCAAGAATATATGAAACTAGAATATATACTGTAGCAATATATGTCATTCTTAGAATAAAGTATAAAAAAATTGTGAGATCTCTAGAGACTCTTTTCCTCTGCAGCAGTACACCATAGTCTGAATTTTTAAGAGATTACAGTAAACAGAGCTTCTTTGTACCCAGACTTCATAAAGATTGAGGAAACCTTTATTGTGTTAAAGCAGTGAGGTTTGGGAATGCTTAGGTACTCCAGTGTGAGTTTAGCCTATCTCCTTCCAAGTACACACAGTGTTACTCAGAGTACAACAACAATCACTGTGATGTTTTGAAAATATGCATCATATTTGGCAAAGCTATAATGGGAGTTTTCTGAAAATAGATACTGTCAGTGGTGTGGTGCTATGGTTCAAGTGTCACCCAAAGTCCCAAGAGCTAAGTACTTGGTCAGCAGTCTACGTCACTATTTGCAAGTGATAGAAACTTTGAGAGGTAAGGTATAGTGGTAGTGAGAGCAGGTTAGGTCACAGGCACCTTCTTCTTGGAGGGGAGACGACCCTGGCTCCTTTCCTTTGTTTCCTGCTTGCCATGAGGTAGGCAGTCTCTCTGCCACATCCTTTTTGGACTCAAACATCTGAAACCATAAACCAATATAAAATTTCCCCTCTTTTATCTTAGGTATTTGTTATATCAACATATGGCCAGGAAGAGCTATTTCATCACCACATCAGGAGCTCAATAGTTCCAACTAGAATTGATAAGTTAGGACATAACAGTTGCAAGTTGTAGGGCCGGTGGTATAGCTCAGTGGATTTAGTGCTTGCTTAGAGGAAGCGCAGGGGCCAGGGTTTGGTTCCTGGCCCCTAGTGCTTCGCCAGCCCCACTCTAGAACGCGCTGAGCCAGCGATACTGGGCGTGGTGGTGCGCATCTGTAATGCCAGCCCTTGGGAGGTACAAACAGGAGGATCACTATGACGCAGTAGTGA
>PVJA010037412.1:0-20370 GCA_004027025.1 Myocastor coypus | reverse complement strand
AGGGTCTTGCTATGCAGTTGAGGCTGGCCTTGAGCTCACTTTTGTAGCCCAGGCTGGTCTCAAACTCACACCAATCCTCCTGCCTCAGCCTCCTGAGTGCTGGGACTACAGGCATGCACCACCACACCTGGCAAAAGTTGTCTATTAATATTCCTTTAGGCCAATGAGAAAATGGTCTTATGTGATAAGATAGGAGCCAGAGTAAGGACCAAAGGGGAAAGGAAGGGCAGAGTAGTCAATAGCTATACTGTATGTATTCTTTAAGAACTGAACTCCCATCATCCAGTTATATGTATAATTGGGTTCTCAGATTTGTAAGTTTTTATACATACTTCCATTGAATAAACAATTAAACGGGAAAAACAAAGACCCAATCCAATAATGGACATCTGAGATGAATATACACTTCACAAATGAAGAGATACAAATAGTAAATTAAAATGTGAAAAAATATTCAACGTCATTGGTCATTCAAGAGATGCAAACTTAAAACAACACTAAGATACCATCTTATGTCAAAAAGGAAGGCTGTCATCAAGAAATCAACCAATAACAAATGCTGGAGATGTTATGGGGCAAAGGGAATCATTCTTGACTATTGGTGGGAGTGCAGACTGGTACAATCACTATGGAAATCAATATGGAGATTTCTCAAAAAGCTAAGATTAGAGTTTCCATTCAATTCAGCTATGCCTATCCTAGATACCTTAGCAGAAAAAACTGAAGGCATCATACCACAGCGATGTATGTGCTCCCATGTTTACAGCAGTACAATTTATCATAGCTAAAATCATAGAAACAAGCCAACTGTTCATTAACTGAGGAATGGATAAAAAAGTTATGGTATTTTTATGCAATGGAGTGTTATTCAGTTTTTTAAAAATGGTAAATTTGAGGCTTTTACAGATAAATGGATAAGTCCAAAGACTATATTGGTAAGTCAAATAAATCTGATCCACATGTGTAAACATTGTATTATCTCACTAGTTTAAGAACCTGAAAGAGCAATGAAAATAAAAGAAACAATAGATGCTGTGAAAGGGAAAGAAATTGCTTAGGGGAAGGGAAAAACGAAGATGAGAAAAAGAAAAAAAGAGGGGAAAAATATATATGTAGGTATATATGCAGAATGGTTTGTATAACTATATTGTCAATTTCTGCTGGTCTTTTGAAAGGAACAGTTAATCCTTAAAAAGTATTTTTACTCTGATTTTTTTTCTTTCATCTTTTTAATTTCTTATAACTTCTTGTTATTGTTTTATTTTTTTCTTTAAATTAATCTTACACATTTATATCTGATAATCTGAGCACTAATTTGAAGATAACATCATGTAACACAGCAACCATTGTTGAATCATTATTTTGTTTAGTGAAATCTTGTATCATTTTGTGTGTGTGTGTGTGTGTGTGTGTGTGTGTGTGTGTGACTGAGAACTAAACTCAGGTCCTTGCATTTGCCAGGCACTTATCCTACTGAACTATCTCCCCAAGCCCTATCGTGTATCATTTCTAATGCTATTTTTTGTATCACTACTTTGTATTCTTTAAAAATAAAAGGAAAAAAAGATATACTGATGTGTATTTGCAGAATGTTCTGGATAATTATATTGCAAATTTCTGCTGATCTTCTAAAAGGAGCCATTAATGCGTAAATTTATTTTTATTCTTATTACTGTTTTCTTTCTTTTGAATTTCTCATAACTTTTTGCTATTATTTGTTTTTTTGTTTTTTTTTTCCTTCTTTAAACTAATCTTGCATGTTTACAGCTGGTAATCTGAGTAATTAATTTGAAGGTAACAACATGAAGTACCACAGCCATTGTTGAATTCCTGTTACTTTGTGTAGAGAAACTTCTTGTCATTTCTAATGCTATTTTTCTTTCTATCACTATTCCATATTCTTTAAAAAATAATAAAAAATAAAATCAATAGCTGAACATTGCCTAAAAACACCTCTCAGGAGTACCTGATGCCACATGGCAATATTTTTCAATTGTATTTTCATTGATGCCCTCTAATTTACATTACAACTTAATTTTAATGCATTAATTTATGCTGATTAATTAGTAACCAGTTGACTCTCTCCCCATTCACAAGATCCAGCACAATACCATAAGAAAGCAACCCGAGTTGATGGCCAACAAAATGAGCATCTCCACAGTAACACACCATGCTGCCTGCTGCAACCAATCTGACACAAGCTGCAACACAGAAGAATCTTGAGGACGTTGCACTAAGGTCAATGATGCCCTCACAGAGAAACAAGCGCTGCGTGACTTCGCTCTGCAGGTACTGATGGTGGCCAGAATCATGGGGGAGACTGAACAGGGGATGTCTCGGACTGGGGGAGGGAAAAATTAGAAGTTGTAACAAATGTAGAGATAGGTGGTGGCTGCATAGCCTGCACTTTATGCTACCTACATTTGCCACTGGTAGGAAACTCTTTAAGGGGAAAGATTTCATTGGTTGGTTAATTTATTTAGTTTACCCCAATAAAATATGATAAACAGGAATCAGATTTTTCAGGCAGTGTTGTGCTTTGAAGAGTCACAAAACACTGTAATGCTTTTAGTCACTCACAAAAAAGCTAACATTCATCTTCCACGGAAAATATCAGTTTTCAATTAAAATTCATGCCCTGGAGAAGAAAGCCACTTTGTTTGACTCACAACTTACCATTAATTAAGGCCCACAGTCTTCTGAGAGAAAGAATAATTGGCTGCTAATTACTATTAGTCAGAAAACTTGCAAATTTTTTCTACCCCTCAGAACAGATAATCACATAACATATGGATATATTACCTTTAAGAATATATTAGTTCTTTATATATCACTTTCTTCTGTTGGGTTAATCTTTTTGTGTATGTGGTACTGGGGATCCAACCTTGGGGCCTTGTGCATGCAAGACAAGAATGTACCACTGAGCCACAACCCCAGCCCTTTCTTAGGTCTCCCTTTCAGTTAGCTTTACCATCCACCTGACTCTTTAATTAATGACTTAAATTAATTTTTGTGACACACTGACTATGTGTTTACTCAGCCATGTCTTTAACTCATTAAAAATTATATTTTGATACTACTAGAAGGAACTAAAAACTATAGATTTATGATTTTAAAAACTGAAGAAGATAGATGCAAAGATCTTTATCTCGCACAATAAAACCTATTTATGACCAAACGTCTGCCAGTATCATATTACAGGGAACGAAACAAGAATAAGAAACACTATAAATATGTGTACACAAGAACCAAACAGAACAGAAATAAAAAGAAATTAAGAACAAGTTCACATACTTCCCCAAGTTGTACATTCCATCTTTTTAAAAGTAGTCAATATATATGCTAATTGTTTCACTTATGCTAATAGTTTATCTTAGTTTGTTGAACAGAAAGTTTGCATTACTACCTATTTCTTTCTTTTTTGTAGGAATATTTTGGTTTCTGTCCTATGCTGAATAAACTACTTTGAAGATAACAGAACAGTATCATAGCTACTGTTGTGCTCTTATTATTTGGTTATGAAATTTTCTTTTATCTTTTCATAAAATTCAAAGTTAAAGGTTTTTAAAGAAAGTATAGACAAAGAATACAGCTCACACTCTCGTTGATTTCCTATTTTCCCTCCCTCAGAAGGACTCAGCTGTCTGGGGAGACCTCCCAGAGCACTGACCCTCGCCACTGCCTGAACTCTTCCACCGAGCATCCTTAGGAGGCTTCATCTTATGGAGAGAAGGATAACAAGAAAAACGGACTTTTATTGGAAAAAATTCTCCCAGCTGACCTCTCATACTCAAAAGTTGTTACCCAAAAGGCTATGCACTTAGAAATCAAAACAAGTTGTTGAACCTCAAAAGCCAAGGACGTAAATTTTCCACCTCCTGCTTATAATAACCTGTGTTTGAGCTCAGATGCCCTGAGGTCTGACTAGAAGAGGAAACATCCAGAAGGCAAACAAGAAACTATTAAGGGGAAGAAAAACCTTAATAAATAAGTGAAGATAAAATCATGTGACACACAGATTAACTTACAAGCCACAGCTGTGCCTGCCTGCAGCTCATTTCAGTGTTCTAGGGAAGACCAATGGGAGACTTAGCAGAGACAGGAGACTTGGGAAACCCAGGGTTGTCACATCCCACACAGTAAATCAGAGAGTGAGCTCTTCTTCCAGCACTTCCTTTTCCTGGTCTATGTTAGCCACAAGAGAGCTTTGGGAGACAACAAGATGCATTCTCTTTGATCTGCCCCACTCATTTCTCTGAGTTTATTCAGAAGCCATGAGTGAGCAGCATGAAGGACTATTTGTCGGAGAAGTCTGCTCCTCAGTCAGGCTTTGGGATGCATGCTCTGGAAGCCAGTCGATGAAATCCTCAAAGATATACCTTTGCTTGCATCAGCCTTCCTACCTTTGAGCCCTGCTTTTTGCATCCTACAATTTGCCAGTTCCCTTGCAAACACAGGTTCCTCTCCAGGTTTTACAGGACATCACCATCATAAAATAACCTGGGGTTTTTGTTGTTGCTTGGAGGAGGTTTTTCGGTTTTGAGTGTTTGTTTGTTTGAGCCAGGGTCTTGCCATGCAGTTCAGTCTGGCCTTGAATTTGCTATATGGTGGAGGCTGGCCTCAAACTCGCAGTGATCCTTCTGCCTAAGCTTCTGCAGTGCTGGGATCACAGGCATATGCCACCACACCCACTTTTATCCAGAGTTTTTACACTTCAGTGAAAATCCCACCCACAGTGAGAATTCAATGTCATCTTTTACCAGGTGTTCTGTTGGTTTGTTTCGTTGTGTTCATGTTGTTTTGTTTCTTTCTTTATTCTGTTGCTTGTCTGGGAAGCTTTGGAAGCTAGTACAGAGTATTTCAAGCATCCTTGAACAGCTAATAATGTGAGGGAATTTAGGATGATTCAGTATATTAGTTAACTTTTGATGGCCATAACCAAACAAGAGCATGAGCTTATAAAGAAAAAAGATTTGTTGCAGTTCATGATTTCTTAAGGTCCAGTTCATGGTCATTCGGTCCTGCTCTTTGGGTCTGGGTTCACATAGCACATCAGTGCAGAAATATGTGGCAGCAAGGAAAGAGGAGCAGACCAGATTCCCAATATACCCTTTGAAATGACACCTAGTGAAATAACTTCCTTCCACTGGGCCCTGTCTTCCAAAGGCTCCTCCCTTGTCTAATAGCACCAGCAGGCTGTCAGCCACAGGCCTAGCACCTGGGCCTTTGGAGACATGTAAGACCCAAACCATCACGATCAGTGACACAACTATTACCACATACTAAGCTGTTGGTAGAAACTATCAGAATCCTAGCTTCCAAAACCTCCGGAGAGAGTAAATACCCTGTGATTCAAACTGTGGTCGCACATCAGCAAGATTGGCATTACCACAGAGTGTGCTGCAAACACAGAATTCTACAAACAAGATTTTCTAAACCACAAGTTACATTCAGAGGAATAACAGTGACTTATAAACACATTAATGTTCCAGAAGTACTACTTTACAACATATAGATAACATTTTTCAAAAGAAAAAAAATTTCAGAAATGCTATACCTTCTTAGCTTTTGAGGCACAAAGATACCTAAAATTCTTCCTGGAATTTCACTTATGGTGGGCTACACAAATCATATATGTGCTATTTCTAATTATTATTTTCCTTACTTGGATTTGTTTTTCCTCATTCTAATTATTTTAGGAAACAGGAGAAGAAATTCTGTTGCTAAAGAAACTAAAGATATCACACCCAAAGGTCAATGTTTAGTTCATTGGGTTACTCTTATATTCTTCTCTCATTTGGGGGGACAGAAATGTACACATTCCAAAATTTTGCATATTTCTTTTCGTGATTTTTCAGTCTTACTCTCACTCTCCCAATCCCTTTCCCTTCATCCCTCCTTCTATCTCCTACTCTCCCTGTCTATCTCCACAAAATCATTTATCGCAATGAAACTCACTTGTGATACTTGTTAGAATGTGGATACGCAGTTCGTTTGTGATGTCCTTCTGGTCCTTTTCCTCCCCCTTTAGCACAGGTTCTCCTTAGATTGACATTTCCTACTCACATGTTCCACATGTCCTCTGCTCTGTTCTCCTTAGAGCCCCAGTGCCGTTAGCAGTCATGCCCACTAGCTAAAGAGAGAGCTGGAGAGAGAACTGAAGATTCCCAGTACCCAGGAGCTTAGTCTACATCATCACACAGAAGTTGTGCAGTTGATGATGGTTCTTAACTTCTCCTCCTATGTTATTGGATATGTGTTGCTGGGAAACATATCCATTTCTTAATAGGGACCCACACATCCATGATAACTTATTATAAAACCTAACTGAGAAAGTAAAATGCAGTTACTCTAAGTTGTCTAGGGACAAGACCTTGAGGAAGTCAGCACAGAAGGCGAGACCCGTCAAGACTGTGCCTAGCAGTAGATCCAAAGAGAGCAAAGTCACAGGAGGAGGCCATGTACCTCTCTGGAGATGAACAAAAATTTGGGACTACACTGTACCTAGAGAAGCATCAGATGCATCCTCTCATCTCTTCTCTGGAGTGCTTTTATTCTTGCCGTGTAATCCTCCTATATGATTCATTTCTCTATTGGACAATATTAATTAAATGATCGTACTTGCAATCCTACAGATCGGCTGTAGTTTGGCTCATGTTGCACCCCTATCAACTCTGCTGCACAAATTACCTCTAACAAAGAGCCTCAGAAGTAGCCCACTCATGACCCCTCTGGAAATCAGTCTCCTAACTTCCTCCTTTGATTCTCAACTTCATTCCTCATTATGAGGTCATGAACTTAATACATATGACATCTAACAAGTTTGTAGTTATATTCTCCATCACGAATTCACTCAGAAAACAACTGCTGATTAAATTTGTTCCTCTTATAAGCCCAGTTGGGTTGATCCATAATTAACCTAGTCTATGACTGTGTAACAATGCATCACAGCACTTTAGTCCTTCAGATTCCAAAATATTACAAGTACTGTAGCTTAAGGAAAATTCACCATGCTGAGCAACCTAGTATCAAGAGCCAACAACTATCTGCTCCACAAGATAGACATGCAGAATGGCACTGTAGTGGACTATTAATGGATGATCAAGTCATTATACCCAGTTAAATTAAATTAGCATGGTTCTGGGTGTGAGAGGCCCTTCTGAGGATTATTGCCAGCAGCAGAAGAGGCAGATTAGGAAAAGTTGTCTAGAGGCTGTTAGGGATGCCTTTGGAGAAGCTGTGGAGCCTTCTGGTTCTCTTGAGCTATTCTTCTTATTCTTCTGGAGGACCTTGTCATTCTGGCTTTCCAGATGAATTTGGCTGTTCTTGTCACTGGAGGAGTTCAGAACCTCATTGTTGCTGAGAATGGCTGTGATTCATTTGTGGGAAGCTCATCTTTAGCATTGCTTCCCGGCTCCAGAGAAGAATACGGTGCACTCCTCAGTCTCCTGTTAGACCTTGTCACATTGGCTTTCCTGATGGGAACTCAGCTATCTTCACTGCAGGAGGAGCTCAGGACTTCACTGTTGCACAGGATGGCTGTAGTACTTTTCACGGGGAGCTCCAGTTTTTACCTTGAGTGTTGCTTCCTAGCTCCAGTCCAATCCCTCAGCCCACTAGCACAGATCCTTCATCCTGCTGACATAGACTTTCTAGTCTCCACCACTGACCTTGGGGCCTTCCCAGCACAGATCCGTGATGTGGGCCTGCATGAGACCTTGTCATGGGCTCTAGGCCTCCAGTTGGATTTACAAGAGATATTGTTATGGGCTCTAGGTTTTTAGCTCTTCTCATGCAGAATATAAGGACTTAGGTACTCAGCCAGATTCTTGGGTCTTTAGTGTGTGGACAGATTTCCTACACTCTTGTATATGATTCTTTGGTGATTATAAAATACTATCATAAAATTTGTCCTGTGTTGTGTTATTCCCCTTGCAAAAGCCCCAAACATCAATAGGCATAATAATTATTCCTACTCAAGTTTGGGGGAATTTTACTTTGCTTTATTTTGTTTTGGAGACAGGGTCTCACTGTATAGTTGTATAATTCAGGCTACCTGTAAATATATAGCCCCCAAGCTGGCCTTGAATGTGAAGAAATCCTCCTGCCTCAGCATCTTGAGTACTGGAATTATAGGCCTGTACTACCACATCCGAAATCCTATTCAAGTTCCAAACTATCAACAAATGCTCAAAATAATTCCAAGATAAATTGTTTTGTCACAAAAACACAAATACAATTAGAGTAGTAAAGTTAAATAAACAGTATCAAAAGATGAGTTCACAGGGACTGGGGAGATAGCTCAGAAGCAAAGCACCTACCTGGCAAGCACAAGGTCCTGAGTTCAAACCCCAGGCCTGCATACAATGCTGGCCCCAGATGCCCAGGCACCACACTGTCCTAGCCCTGGAACTGGGCATGGTGACATACACCTGTAATCCCAGCAGTCGGGAGGCTGAGATAGGAGGACCGCTGCAAGTTGGAGACAGGCTGAGGGCAACAAAAGTGAGCCCAAGGCCAGCCCAAGCTGCACAGCAAGACCCTGTGTCCAAGAAAAAGAAAAAAGATGAACTCATAAGTTGAAATGCATTTTTTAGGTTACAAGATGACTGACTTCCAGTTCAGCCAGGAAAGTGTTGCAGGCACTGGATTTTCTGTGTTTGGAGCAGGTACTCTTAAATGTTAGAAAACAGCCTGAAAACAGTGACACACTTCGTGCACTCGCATTCACCTTAGCTCTCCACTTGGAGACACTTTCTAAGCTGTAGCTCAGAGGAGAGGTAAAGACCAAGGGATAAACAGAAATCACCCTACCCATGGCTGTAGGCACCTGTGGGGAGTCTGACACTGAATTCTCAAGGCTAAGAAACTGCTGAAAGCACCCTTAGAGACAGGCACAAAACATGAGACCAGAGATAATTACCTGCTCAGCGTATAAGTGGAGGAGTCCAGGAATCCCATCTACTAATAGTTTAACAAGGAGTGGGGCAGGTCAGACAGGAATGAAGGACGCCACTTTAGGGCAGAGAATAACTCAACATTAGAGGCCAAAACCTGTATCGATTGACTTGAAAGTAGCTGGATGTTAAGTAGACAAACAGATGCAGGATTTTTGGCAGGAAAACCACACAGCAACTCTAAAGGAGTTGGAGCTAGAGGAATGAGCATGAGTCTGCCAATGTAGTTTTAAAACTTGTAAGGCCTGCAGAGTGTAGAGATGGCCCAGACGCCAGAAACCCTTCATCCAGGGAGGAAAGGAGGTGAACATCAAACCAAACCTGTGAAGAGATATTTGCGTGGAATATGGTATGCCAAAGCACAATAGGTCTTAACAGAGGAAGCCTATGTGCATCTTTCGCATCGACACACCCCTGCTGAGAGGAGTGAGCACCACCCAGAATTCACAAGCTGAGCAGCAGATATTCACCCTGGTAAATTGCTTCTGAAGTTCTTTTTCATACACTCTTGCTTTCCAGCTAACTCCGAGACTGAAGGATTCAGTCCCAAGGTCTGAAGCTCACTGCAGTGTTCCATGTAAGTCTCTATCACTTGGTTGATGAGTTTGCAAAGGATAGCTGAAGAATCTGTGACAGAAAGCTGAAGGATCCGAGCCAGCAGCTAAAGAGTTTGCGTTGAAAGCCAGGAGATGAAGTCCAAACTAACTGCAAAGACTGAAGTTCCTCTGAAGAAGTGAAACACCAAATCTTTCCTCAACCCCATTATATACCCTTTTTGTGCTGAGTCACTCTGGGGCGGGCCCTCCCAGCCTCAGGGCTGACCTCCTCAGGAGGAGGGTCCTCCATTCCCTAAAGCAGGCCCTCCCCACCTGGCTTGGCAGGCCCCCAAGGCCCAGGGTATGGATTCATCAGGCCAAGTTGACACAATGTGCGGATCACTATGTGCCTTTTTCAGTTGTTCTTCAAAGACTCCTGGGAAAGTAAGAGCTAAATACCTCCTAGATTCAAAACAGCCAAAACCATTCTATAATGCACAACAAACAGATGGGCTTGCTGAGCCTAAGATGACTTTGTCTGGTCTAAGTGCTGAAGTCACTGCCGATGCAAACTCAAATCTCCTTTCCACAGCAGGGAAAGCATGGGCTCACCGCTGCCCACCTTGCTAGCTGGGATTTGTCCTGTGCATACTGTTAGTGATGTTGAGTGTGAACTCTGCTCAGGGTGTACCTAAGTGGTCACACTGCAAGGAGTCGCAGCCTAGGACTCGCTTCGCTGTGCTGTACTAGTTTGTTGCCAATGAACTTTACCTTGTGCAAATTCTAGTTTTTGGTTCTCTACCCCAATTCAATTTTTACCAAGAGGAAGACCCACTGATTCCAGGAACATTTCTATTCCCTTTAGGTTCCAAGCACATGAAGCAGCCAGGACCCTGCCAGAAGAAGAGAGAGATAGTAACTCTTTTCTCTAAAGAGAAAAAAGAAGTATATTTCCTTCTCTGCTATTTTGAGAGGGCTGAGAGCTTAAAGAAAAGACAGCATAACAGAACTTAGGGAAATTGCATCCTTTCTGTCATGTAAAACCACTTCCACTAAAACAAGATGTGTGTCTTGTTTCTTCTCAATTTTAAAGTCATAAATTTAGGGTCACGAAAAAAATAAAGCAATTATTTGGAAAAAAAAAAAAACCTAAAAGCAGCCAGTAGGGCCTAATGACCATACCACATCTAAGAGCACTGAGGCTCTACGTGTTTGAAGAAAGCTGTTTATATACTAAAATGACTCTAGGAAACAGGAAACGTTTGGAAAACCTTGTTAAGTTTCTCTGAAGACCAAACAAGTTCCCATATTTTCTCTCTTGGAGTTGAAGGGAACTGATCATCTGAGTCAGCACCTGGTCCTGAGCTGGGGGAGCTGGGCCTCCATGAGCTGCAGACTCACCAGCGGCAGCCTCTCAGAACAGAGGAATGGACTCAGAGGACAGAGCCCCCCAAAACTCAACATCCCACTCTCCAGACAGAGGACACAGAGTCTAGCATCAGTAGATAAAGTGTGAAAAGAATACCAAAACTTTGAAACTTTGAGGAAAATGTTTTCAGAATCTGACACACTGAGAGGCAAGAACTTCTTAAGGGACTAAGGCCCTTTGTCAGTGGGTCAAAGCTTGTCACTCCTGACTGTGCATTAAAATCAAATATCTTTTTGCAAAGTATCTTACAAAAGGATTGGGTCCATGACTAGTTGGTGTAGGCAGGGCACACATGCTCTCAACCACAAGCGCAGCCGTGAGGAGCAGTCTGCCTTCTCAGATGCATATCAGTGACTGACACCATGGCTGGATCTTGTCCTGGCTACATCTCATTTTTAAATTTGGGAACCGAATATCCTTTGCTTAACAGTATGTGGTTTGATGTAATCATTATAAACACTGAGGCATTTGTACGTTTACCTGGAATCCCACAACTATCACGGAGAGCTCAAAGTCCACCTTCTGCAGGAAATTTCATACTTCAGTGCACCTCTGAGGTGTACCAGCAGACAAAGCCATCACCAGAGGGAGGGAGGAGAAGGGCCTAGGGTTGGAACCAGAGATCCTATGACTGCCAGTCTGAGTCATAGTCAAGGCCTTCCCCACCCTTACCTAAGGCTTGTATGTAACTATTTCCCCTGAGCCTCTTGGAATGCCAAGCCTCTAGGAAGCCTCCACAGTATCGCCCAATAGAGAGGGCAACTGAGGCTCATGGAGGACTATGTCTTGGCCAATAATGGAGCAACAGGCATCCCAGGCATGCCCCTGCACCCAGCTCATCCATTCCTAGCACCCTACATGTTTTTTCTATATGTTCCATAGTCAAGTTAGGTTGCATTCATTCCACTGAATCTTCAGTTTCATGACTACAAATAAGGACAATCCGTCACCTTCTATAGGTGTTCAAGTTGGAGAAGTATTCCTAGGCCTATATTTGGAGCCATGGTCAAGAACCTTTGTATACAATGAAGAAGCCCCACCCTTTGTCTAGAGAAGTCACAGCTATGGCCACCTGTTGGCCCCCAAAGCCTGTGTTCTGTTAAATGGGCAGCAGGATCACTCTGGTTTCAACTGGAGTTCCAGAGCCACACATCTGATGTGTGGGTCTTCCCAGGCAAAGCTGCATCTGCAATCAGAAACTACCTGCCTACCACCCTCGCATCTGGCTAGTTCCTCCTCTCACACAGCATCATCTGGCCCTCACAGGTCCAGCCGCTCATGCAAACAATCAGGCTGACATTGGTGCTATTCATGCTCCGCCATACCGATGGAAGGCTGCAGTCCTGACACCACAGGTGCTCAGGTGCTGTGAGGAGGAAAAATGCAGGCGATCTTGAGAGTATAAGGTGTAATCTCACCTTCTAGCACTCTACCCAGTCTGCAAGGTCCTTCCCCAGAGTTACGATATTTAACTTTACATTCCATTGTCACCCAACAAAAAATGTATTTTAAGAACCTGCATATGTAAACACGCCTGCTTCATTGGAGGTTTTACGAAGTAAGTTTTCTTTTCATGAAAATATAAATGAGTTGAATATGAAAAACATTCAGCTTTTGGGGGGAGGGGGACCATGCAGATAGCTCAGCAGTCTAAGCAACTGCCGAGGCAAGTACCAGGTTCGATCCCTCGTGATATGCAAGCCCCACCCCGTGCTTACCAAACCAGCCACCAAGACCAGGTGTAGTGGCGCATGCCTACAATCTCAGCACTGGGGAGGCCGAGATGGGACAATCATTCCAAACCCAAGCTGTGTAGTAAGAGCCTGTAGAAAATACATAAAACTCCTTTTAAAAAATTTTTCAAGTTCAAGTGTCACAGAGTGAAAAGGAGAACCATCTAATGGCAACTAAGTCCACAAGGCTGAGGCAGATGAGATATAACTCATTCAGATGCAAACACAGGGCAACACAAAATGTACTGCACAGATAATGGACACCATGAGTCCTTGTCTGACCCAATAGCAAATATCTCTTCAGATAGAAAACAGCTCATTCTGTTACATAAATCCTGCAAAAGACTTTCTTATTCTTACAGTACACATAGATGGATTGAGGTTGTCAGCCCAGGAATAAAGGAGAACTTCCCCTGACTTTTGTGCACAGAAATTTCTAGCCCTGACATTGAGAGAAATCATAGGAAAGCTCTTTCTGGAGCAGGTATAAAGAGAAGCATTTTCTTTCTTTGCATATTGTCCTTACACTGCTCTCAATGGAGGGGAGGTGTCTTTAGAATGTCTTATTTTCAGGTCCACAGACTAGGTGTGGTTGAGGTCACTGCTTGTTTGCATTCAAAAGAAACTCATGTCTGAGGTCTAATTCACATTCACAAAACGTACCATCATGGCACCGCCACATTAGTGACCAAAATGAACCTCACCAGTCTATTCACCTGTGCTGATTTGGGTTGCTAGGATTATGACTGAAATGCTCAAGTTTCCAAGGACAATTTTTATATAAACCTAGTCATAATCTTCTTTGGTTCTCATTCCTTCTCTTTTTCTCTCCACCTCTAACTCTTCCCTCACTGCTATAATTTATTGGGGGCATCTTGCCACAATTGGCTTAAGAAAATAATTTATACAACACTGGTTGACACAATATATTTTAGAGGAAACTCCAGCACTCAGCAAACTTAATTAGGATTTAGCAACCAAGACTAAAGCTAAGTCAGTTAAGCTATAGCCACTGAGTTATGGACTTAGAAATTTGTCTTGGGTATTTAAGCACTTTTGTTTCATGAGGAGGGATTATAGACAAACTGAAATGTATATTTCCATTTAGTCTCTCTGCGGTGAGCTTGATCATTTTAATGGGCCAAGTGATAGGGTCACTCAGAATGAGTAATGAGATATATTCAAACAACAGAAACTTAAATATATATCCAACCACAGAGTTTCCCTAGACCTCCAGAGCCAGTTTCTTCCTCATTGTGGGCAGGAAGCCTTTGAGTTATGATTATAAATGTCCATTTGAAATAATAACTAAGGGAGAATGATAAATAGCTTCAGAACATAGCCTAAAAAAGTGATTGACAGGGAAGCTATCCACTTTGCCTTCCAGCCTTGTGCTGCTCTGGAATCCAGCATTCCTGTTTAAGTGGGGACATTAACAGTTCTGCAGTAATTAATAGAGTACCCATGCAGTAATTCAGAATTGCTGGTACTCTCCAAGAAGAAAGATTTCAATAGAAAAAAAAAAATTGTTAGGAAACCAATGAAAGCCTAGGCATTCCCTTGTAGGGCAAATATTTCATATTTAAAATTTTGAAATGCACCACTGTCTTAATCCATTTTCCACTGCCATAACTGAAGACCACAAACTGGGTAATTCATAAGGCAAAAACGTTTATTTGGCTCACAGCTCGGGAGGCCGCCAAGGCCAAGGGTCTGGTAAAGGCCTTCATTGTTGGGTCACACTTGAGGAGGGAAAGCAGAAGGGGCAGGAACACTTTCCTAACAGCACACTTTGAGATAAGGAGTCCATGCCTGACACAGTGACCTTGGTCTAGGAAAGGAGGTCAAGCGCTCAGGACCCTGGCTTCCTCCTAGCCCCACCTCCCAACTCTGCTGCACCTGGTAATGAGTTTCCAACTATGAATTTGGAATGCATTCAAACCACAGAAATAACAACAATACCCAACTCTGTTCCCATTGAAACCAGAATGTCAAGGTGTACTAACAAGATCCCTTAGCTGACATCCTCTTAAGAAATACCAGATTTGAGATTCTTAGCTAAAATAGCTATCACATGTTCCAACACAACTGAAAAGCACAGGAAAAGAATACAGGAGAGAGTTAAATAGGGCCAAACCTTACTATTTTACTTTTAGCAGAATAGGTTCCTGGAAATTTGTTTCTATCAAGTCACCTGTAGTAGATTAATTTTTGTTTGGGAAAGTCACCAAAATGGAAACTTGTAACTATATGCATACAATAAAATTTCCAGGCAATATTGTGAAAGGACAGTTTTTAGCTTGAGAGCAAATTGAGTAGGCAGGTGAGATGTTGCAGAATCTCTTTCTATACTCTTCAAAAATCATGAAAATGAGTGGAAATATTTGTAAACATCGACAGATATTTTTACAGCAAGATATCTTGGAGTAAAATTGTCCTGGCTCAGCCATCTCTATTGGCAGAACAGCTTTTGCCATACCCTCACTGACAAAGATGCACTTCTGCCCTAGCCAGGCTGTTTTTGGTGTTTACTGGTTATGGGGATCGAGCACAGGTTGCTAAGTTGTTCCCAGGCCCAAGTGTCTTTAAATAAACCTTATAGAAACAACTACACCCACTCACTTATATATTATCCACAGCTGATTTTGCACTGTACCGTCAGAGCTAAGCAACTACAATACAGACTGAAAGACTCTACAAGCCTGAAATATTTACAATCTGGTTCTTTAAGAATCAGTTTTCTGGGGCTAGGGAAGTAGCTCAATAGAATAAGTGCTTCCCTGGCAAGTGCAAGGGCCTGGGTTCAATCCCCAGTCCTGGAAAAAAAAAATAAAAAGAAACAGTTTTCTGGCCCCTGAGAGAAAGAAGATTTCACTGAGTTACCAACTGCATATCCACATCCAGAAGCCATATTGATATCCTTAAAGAAGGTGAATGCATCAGGAACCGTGGCTGCATGCAGACATTCGTGTGCATCAGTCGAACCACCTTCAGCAGAAGCCAAAAATGGTACACTGATAGCAATACCACAGGATGAGCAGCCCTGCATGGCTCAGGATTTGGGGCAGGGGGTTAGTGATTTTTAACTCTGGGATCTCACCCTGGAGTAAGATACTGGCTCATCATTTTGGCATGGGATTCCTAAGGATTTCCATTGACCTTTCCTACCATAAATATCCAGTGCTCCAGTGCAGAAAATCACTGTAGGGATCTGCTTACTGATATACACGTCTATGATGGGTACACTCTCACACCCTGCTGCATTAGTCAGTTTTCCAGTTGCTGAAACACAAAACCCAACACCCCCAACTTACAACACTGAAGAGGCTTAGTTTGGTTCATAGTTACCAAAGGTTCAGTCCATGCTTGGCTGGCTCCAAGGCAGAAGCATGGCAGAAGCGCATGGCAAAGCTTTGTAACTCATGGGAAGGGCAGGAAGCAGAGCAGGAAGAAATGGTGGAGAGACCAGATAGAGCAGGAAGAAATGCAGGAGGAGAATAGTTAGGGATCACGAATTAATCACAAACTCTAGAAGCCATCTTAATGACTGCATGAGGCTTTGTGGGAACAATTAGACACAAACCACAACACATAGGTATAGTTACAGGTCCACATTCAATCTTTAACCTAAGACACGAAAAAGAAAATTAGCTTGTTCAAAGTCACATAGAAAGTAAGTGGAAGAGCTGACTCGATTCCCAACTGGCTGATTCTAGATTTCGTGCTGCTAACTATAACCTCCTTCTCTGTAGGCTGTGCATCTGCAAATTCAAATTACAGAGGACAGAAAATAAATTGCATGTGTTCAATAAAGATGGACTTTCCCCTTGTCATTATTCCCTAAACAATTCTGTATAATTCGTTTACATAACATTTACTCTAAACCACACTATGAGTAACCTAAAGATGACTTACTTCAAGCATGGAGGAGGTGTGTGTGTTATGTGCGAGCCCTGCAGTTTTCTATTTAAGACTCAGGCACCAAGGATTTGGATCAATGCAGCATCCTGCAGACACCCAGGGATGTTCATTATGCCCTCTGTCATCATGTAGTCCGGCAAACCTGAGTAGATATTACTCTCTGGCAAAGGAGCAACAACAGGTTGGCCAGCTGTTTCAGGCCCTGAGAAAAATGACTGACACTAAAAAGTCAACATCATCAGTAACGAAGTGAGAGTTGCAGTGGCGCTGTAGGAATCATGGGCATCACTTTCCTTAGCCCAACTGCACAGTCAAGAGAGTTGCACAGCAGGCCGCAGCCAACCTCTCTGGGGCCTGAGAACTCCTCTGCATGGCTTTCAGGTTGCAGTTCATGCTGTCAGTTTTTCAGATGCAAGATACATGGCACTCTGACGCTTCTCACGTAGCCATAAAAATTGACAGTGATTGTTTATGCTATAAGCTAAACAACAATTTATCAATCTGTTCCTAACTTAGAGTGTCTCTTAGAGATGTAGCCTCACATGTGTGCCCTGATTTGTCTCAGTAGCCAGATTAAAAAAAAAAAAAAAAAAAAAGAGCACCCTATTACTAAAAGGATATTACTTTATCCTTTGTCTGGACTGTAATATACTTCTAAAAGGCAGGATGTGCTGCTGCCAGTGTAAACACCAGTTATATGCAGGGACCAAGAAAGGGGAGAGTCTGCTCAGCCTGCAATGAGAATAGGTGAAACAAATTAGAGCTTTGAAGCACTGGTTATGGGCTTTGTTTTGCTCACGAGAATTACTTCATCCTGCAGAGAGAACAATAACACTGAGAGGAAAGATTGCCATTTCAAGCTTAAACTAGCAAAACAGGCTAGAGAGACCTCTGAAGTGTGCACTGCAAGCATTCCAGGGTCGGCTGACCAAGTCAGGAACATTCACTCCTCCTCTCGCTTCCTGACCTCTCACCTCCTTGTTCAGCTGAGGTCACATTGCTCATCTCTGCAGAGTCTTGTTTTAGAATGCAAGAAAGTAAAATATCTCCTGAAGATGGGCTCAGAGCTCTGTAAGGAATCAAACTTACCTAAACTTATTTGATACTTGAAGTCAGTGATCCTTTTCTCTACTCTCAGATTATTGGATTGTTTTAAGTAATTTTGAGAGCACACTCCTAAAGTTCCCTGCTGTAATCCTAGATAGCTATCTCCTGTGCATTAACCCTGTAGGGCTACTATTAAAAAAAATGCCTTAGACTGGGTAATTTATAAGCAAGAAAAATTTATTTTTAAGTTTTATTTTGGTTTTCTTTGTTTGTCTGTTGTTGTTGTTGTTGTTGTTTGTCTTTTTGAGACAGGATCTCGCTATGCAGTTGAGGCTGGCCTTGAGCTCATTTTTGTAGCCCAGGCTGGTCTCAAACTCGCACCAATCTTCCTGCCTCAGCCTCCCAAGTGCTGGGATTTCAGGCATGAGCCACCACACCCAGCTTTATTTTGTTTTTAATACACAAATTATTATGCAGAATTAAGGGGCTGGTGTGTAATGTTTTGATACAGACTAGAACATTTCACTCCCTGGCCTGTAACTCTGTGCCTGGGGAGCAATACTTCCCCCCCTCCCTTCCTTTCTGCCCTTCTTGGCTTCTGTCCCCACTATTGTGTTGTATACTTCTATGAGTTCAGTTTTTTGAGATTCCCTAAATGAGTAAAATTATGTGGTATTTGTCTCTTTGTGTCTGGATTATTTCATTAACTTAGCATCTTCAGGTCCATCCATGTTACTGAAAATGACAGGATCTTACCCCTTCTTAGGCCAGGATAATAAGTGCCTTTGCATCCAACCATTTTTTCCTTATCCTCTCATCTGTTGATGCCACCTGTGATGGATCTGGTATTGTGGATATCATGAAAATGTAGCTGTCTCCTTAACATGCTGATTTCATTTGGATAAATAGCTAGTAATGGTATCGCTGGATCAAAAGATAGTTCTATTTTTCATTTTTTTTTTTTTTTAGAAATTTCCATGCTGATTTCCATAATGGCTATAGTAACTTACACTCTCGCCAATAGCATATTAGGATTTCTGCCTTTCCACATCCATGCCAGCATCTGTGAGTTCACTGCTGAGGGTTATGGCGGTTTAGAAGTCCCAAGATCAAGGCCCCAGCAGACTGCAGTGTGGTGAGCCTCAGCAGAGGCTCATCCGCGGGGTCCTGGCCTGGAGGAGAGGCAAAAGGAGTTAGACTGCTCTCTCCAGGCTGTTTCACAGGAACACTAGTCCACATGAGCTGTGGGCTCTGAGGTGACTGGAACCCTAGCTGCTCAAACTGTCATCTTGAAAGCAAGGTTGAACCTATGAATTTTGTAGGGACACAAGCAGATACCAGCACTCCACTCTGATTCTCACAAATTGCTATTTCATATTTCCAGTTGCTGCTACTGACTTTACATTTATTCCATTAGTATGCCCTTCAGGAAATACCAGACTACTTGACAGTCAGGTAGTAGTCTATAGTACTTTCCCATTACAATATAACATGTAATGTTATGGTATGTAATCATAATCTAATTGAAAACAAGGCATGCTCATATAGACCAAAAATAAAACTATAAGTCACTGCTTGATATCTTTAGATACAGTCTTTGGTACAGAAGGCAAATCTTAATTAACTTTTGCCTCTGAGAAGTTTAATTTTGTGTGAGTCCTAGGTGAGTTCAGAATTGCCCAAGGGAAGAGACTGAGCAGAAGTTTCAGGATAGATCAAGGAAAAGCTCCTCCTACAGAATGCTCCACAGAAGTAACTGACTGACTGATCGGACCCAGAAGGGACATGCTTCAAGAGAAAAGACAGGGCCGAGAGGCCCACTTGAAGGAACCTCCGCTGGCCTAGAGGACTCCGGCCTCGCTAGCTGGCCGACTCCTTGGTTCACGACCGCACTGACCCCGAGGATAGGCCTTCAGACCCAGGATGGACCGTCCCGCTGTCTACGCCATCTTGAGGAAGCTGGAGCATACAACGCGACTGCCAGTGGCCCAGAGCACCGGCGGCGCGAATGGAGTCTGCAGGTGCACAAATTAGGAGAGCTTCCCGGGTGACGCACGGCTGCTGAGAGCTGATCCGAGGAAACGTGAGGCCACAGCGACCGCTCTGGGCTCCAGCGCCTCCTGCCGGCGACCGCGCCGCTCCTTGCAGCCTACTCCGCCTCGGTCGCTGCCCGCTAGCTGTCTCTGCACAGCCTCACCCTCAGCTGCTGTGCACCGCTGCATTTGATGGAGTTTACCAAAGCGTTCTGTCAGACATACATGCACTGTTCCGGAGCAGAGGGCCTCAGCTGTGTAGATGTTCATTACAGGAAGAGCGTGCGTGGCAAGGGAAAACAGGGGTCAAGGTCGTTCCTGAAGAAAGCAGCTGTCTATAAATGCCCTGCCAGTTCCTACTAAGGTAAAAGCTCAGCTCCTGCTGGCAGGGCGGAGAAAGCTGTTTCCCCCAGGACTTGCAGGAGCAGAGGCCTCGAGGGTCAGCCCGGAACTGCGCAACTGGGGTCGGAGCGCAGCCTCTGTGCAGCAGAGGACAGCAAGGGTGTCCTGACTTGAGTGCCCAGCCTGAACACAACAGCGCCTCCACCGGGATTGCTCTTCATAAACGAAGAGGTACCAGGCTGTAGTAGGTAGGTACTGCGGATAAGACATAAAGACATTCAACGCTGGTCCTAACTCTCACAGACATAGTAGGAAGGCAAGCCTGAAATGTGCAATTATAAAAATTATTCACTTGCTCTTTTGATATGGGGC
>PVJA010037411.1:0-20388 GCA_004027025.1 Myocastor coypus | reverse complement strand
TCATAAAAGTTACACAGAGCACAGGGTGTAGACATAATAAATTTTCTAATAGATACTGGTTCAGAAAAAAAATAAAAGAAAGACAACGACGATGATGACGATAATGAAGAAAAAGAAGAAGAAGAAGAAGAAGAAGAAGAAGAAGAAGAAGAAGAAGAAGAAGAAGAAGAAGAAGAAGAAGAAGAAGAAGAAGAAGAAGTATTCTTCTCTTTGAACTAGGAGGAAGTAGTTGTATACGTAGTCCAATGGCAGTGGATTACCGGTGAAACTGGCCATGTTGAAGACTGTTGATTTAAGCCTCTTACAGCTCACCGTACTAATCTAGTTCAGCACACAGTTTATGACGTGTCCTTCAGAAAAAGAGAAAAACTGAAAAGGCACTCCCGTCAATGCAGAAAAAAATAAAAGCATTCCAGTACAGAACAGAGATGGAGTTCATAATTAGCCATAAGTAGTGACTCAACTGATGGCTAAGGAATCCCACTATACTGCTCCTCCAGGCCAGCAAATCAATGGCCCTTTGGCTCTGCAGGACTGGACTGGAGTTCCCCAGGACACATTCAAATTGACTCAAAAAGCCCAGTGCAACCATTGGAACCAACTTCTCTTCTACAGTAGCTGCTCCAAAGAAAGAGCCATTTTCCTGTGGCTCAGGGATATCATCAGAGGTATTGGGAAAGTGCCCTCCCATCAGCAGTCACAGGTCAAAGGTTTGGTACTAAAGCTTGAGAAACTGCTGACTTGATTCTTATCTCCCTGGCAAGGGGGGCGGAGGTTATAAACAAAATTTGACTTCTGAGCAGTGACATGAATGAGAAATTAGTTTATGTTTTCTGTTATTTACTCAGAAAGTAAATAACAGGTTTCCCTCTGGAGAAACCACATCACAGATCTGATTCTCTTCTGTAAAGGAAAGGGGTAGGATTCATGGGTCTCCAAAGTCTTTTTCTACACTTGGGTTCTGATTTCTACTTCCAAAACATTTCTGTGCAAATATCTGTGTTTCATAAATACACAACTATTCAAGAGACAGGGAAGAGAAAAGTTACTGTCTTCTCCGACTACTTGGAGAGGGGGCACCTTCAGCAGGAGCTGGTGACACTGAGTCATCAGAGGCAGATGGTAGGACTTATAAGTGACCATCCAGAAAATTCCCTGCATGAGTGAGTGAACTGCAAAAGGAGACCCCCTGTAGGGGAAGTTTCAGAGGAATGCATGGACAGTCCCAGTGAGAAAGATCCAGTAAATGCACAATTGCACCCAGAGTGTGAGACCCAAATATTACAACCCTCTTCAATAATATCTTTTCTGTTGCTTTATTTCTCCTCCCTTCCCTCTTCCCAAGCAGGCCTAAAGTGCCAGAACCAGTACAGAGAAGAAGGGGTGGACACACAGAAGCCAAACACACTCCCCTCCTCTCCCTTTCCCCAGGGGGTGTCTCAGGATGCAGGTGTCCAAAGAAAGAAGGGGAAAGAGGAGTTTTGCTGTTACAGATATTCTATGACTAATGCAGCCAGGCACGGTAGTGCATGCGTGTAATTCCAACACTTCAGGAAGCTAAAGGCAGGAAGAAGCTATATTTAAGTGTAGCTGAGCAACTGAGCAACCATGCAAGGTTCCATTGGAAAGAGAAAGAGACAGACAGACAGAGAGACAGAGACAGAGACAGAGACAGAGACAGAGACAGAGACAGAGAAGAAAGGAGAGGGGGTGGGAGGAGAATGGAGTGGGAGAGGAAGAGGAAAAAGAATTTTAAAGGACTGGGGATGTACTTTAGTGTGAAGGCCCCAGGCTCAATTCCTGCATTTTGTTTGTCCATTTCTTTCCTACTGCATTCTGTATCAATTTTTATAAATTGTATTTTTAATGAATTTTTTGGACACATTGTGTATTTATCACCATCAAATCATTCCAAACAGTCTCATCCTTTTTGTGTTTAAGAGGACCTCAGCAATGCCAGCTTTCTTTCATTTCTGATGAGCATTTATATTTTCTGGGTTTTTTTTTTTAATTGCGATAGGTAGGGTTTATCAACCTTGATCTTTCTAAATAGCCAAATTTTACTTTATTAATGTTGTCTATTACTTTTTCAGCTTGAAATTTGATTGATCCCTACAGTTTCATCCTTATTATTTTCTTCACAATATTTCCTTCGGGTTTTATTTGCATTTTAAAATCTTTCTTAAATAGACTTATATATTATTGATTTTACATTTTGTTCTTTTTATAACACAGCATAAGTATTTATGGCTGCAAGTTTCTCTCTAAGTATTACTGTATAATTTATAGTTATTATATTTTATTTTCATTACTACTCAAATTCAAATATTTTCTATTCTTCCTATTTTTTTGGCCTATAGGATATAATTAATATCCAAATATTTGAAGCTATCTAAAATATTTTATTGCTAATTTCTATTTTATTGCTTAATGCATTTGTGGCCAAGGAACTTGCATAGATAAAGCTTCTCTTTACCCTGTTGAGACTTTCTATGAGTCAATATGTGATCTATCCCAGTGAACATCTTGTGGGCTTGAAAATAATATGTTTCCATGGCTATTGGGTATAATTTTCAGTAGCTTGGCTCAAAATGGCCTATAGTGTTATTCAAATCATTGATATCTCTGCTAATATTTGGTCTAGTTCATCTATCAATTGCTTAAATTAAGAAATGGGTGCTAACATCACCAATAAAAATAATGGATTGTCTATTTATCCCCTTAATTACACTTCTACTTCATGTAGATTGAAGTTCTATTATTAGATGTTTAAATCCTTTTCATCTGTCTTCCTAATGTAGTGACTCATTACCCTGAAACCTTCCTCTTTATCTTTGGAAATGCTCTGATTACAGCCTCTTCTGTCTGATATTAATGTAGTTACTTGAGGTTTTTATTACAGCTTTCACAGTGCATCTTCATAGATATATTAATTTGAAATGGCCTATCTTTTTTTCCAATTAAAGTGATTCTTTATGGGGGCGTCTAGGCTAGCTCAGTGGTTAAAGTGCTTGCGTGGTCAACCCACTCAGATACAAGGTATGGTGTTTCAATCCCCAGACCCATCCTTAAGGCAGCCTAAGCCAGCCAAAACAAAAATAAATAAATAAATTGATTCTTTTACAGATACTGTATGCTTTTGTTCTGCAGTCTAAAAGTCAATTCTCACCATTTCTACCTTCTAACTAGAATGGTCTATTAACACTTAATGTTATTAAATATTGATTTTTTATATAATTGATGTGATTAGGCCTGCTGTACTATTTTATTATGTTTCATTTGTTTACCCCTCTTGCTTTATTATCCTTGCTCCTTTTTTCTTTTATTTCTTTTAGATTACTTAAATATCTTCTAAAATTTCATTTTAAGTATGATCAACATTTTAGATATATCCTTCGTTAATTGTTATGGCTTGTTCTGCGTACAAAAGCAGGTATGAAACTTTAAGCTGAATGGGATCTTTAAATTTTGGAAATTAAACTGGACAGGATTTCATAACACCTAAAACTTCTCAGAGAAATATGAAATACCCGATACCTACCCAGCTGATGATTAAACATTACACTTTTAAAGAGGCCACAGAAAGTCTTTAAAATATCCATGCCTGGTGGAACTTGCCTATAATTCTAGCACTCAGGAAGCTGAAACAGGAGGGTCACTCTGAGTTCAAGACCAGCCCAGGCTACAAAGTGAGTTCAAGACCAGCCTGCATCACCTGGAAAGACCCTGTCTCAGAACCACACACCCACTACAAATATATTATTTGCAAACTTAAATGAACACAACAATGAAAATTATCTAAAATAAAAATGAAGAATTTACAGATCAGTCATATAGTAGTTCACTCTGTGCCAAAATCAAGGAACTTATATTCAGATAATTAGAATTCTCAAAGTAGAAAGAGGTAGGCAATAAATATTTAAAGATTCAAGATGTCTAAATTTAGTTGAAATTATAGCACTACATTTCTAAGAAAAATGCACCTTTTGCAAAAAATATGAATAAATTCATACGAAGATGTACAAAAATGAAGCTGTCCAAAACTAATTGTAAAGAAAAAAATCATTATGGTATATACATAAAAAATAGCTGTGTAGGAGCAAAATTAAATAGCATCTTATTTCACACTAGAAGAATGAAAAAAAAAAAGCAAGTGGGTAAGAAACTAGACTAATTAATTCAAAGGAATGAAAGAAAAAACCAATCTGTCCACATTGAGTTTGATACTTAGCAAACATACTTTTGAAAACTAAAAGTAAAATATTTTCCAGTTATACAAACTTGAAATAGTCTAGTATCTCCAGATGTAGCATATAGAAAATAACACAGACCATAATCCAGAAGGCAAGAGAAGTTGCTGTATGGTCCTGGATAAAGAATGAAGAGCTCTCAAAATGGTAGTCATAGGCCAGCAAGATAGCTTAGCAGTCTAAAGGGCCTGCTTAGGCAACTGCAGGAACTGCAGTTCAATCCTTGGCACCACATAGTGCACCAGCCCTACCCCCAGGGCAGGCTGAGCCGGCTGTAACATTAAAAAAAATTACAGCAGCAAAAGGGGCAGGTGAGATAGCTCAGTGGTCTAAAGCACCTGCTTAGCCAAACTTAGGCAACTGCAGGGACTACGGTTTGATCCCCAGCACCACGTGTTGCACCAGCCCACCCCCAGGGCAGGCTGAGCCAATAAATAAATAAGCAAACAAATAAATAAAATGAAGATCATTTCTTTAAAAAAAATGGTAGCTGAACAGGTCTATGTAAAATATAATTATATTAGATTAACACATTTAAAAGGTCATTGAAGATTTCTGCAAAACAGCATCAATCTTGTCAGGTTTATTTTTCTCGTGTGTGTGTGTGTGTGTGTGTGTGTGTGTGTGTGTGTGTGAAAGACAAGGAAGAAGTAATATAAAGTCAATGGAAAGTAGAAATATACTTTTTTTAAAAATGTATCAGTAGCTTAATTAGGTTCTTAGTAACAAATTTAGAATGCTAATTTATGAGGATTAATTCCATTTTTCAGAGCAAAAATGGATCACAGATAACCCTGGAGGTGAGGAACAGCTTTGATTTTTGCTAAAATCTGTGAGTCCACAACTTCTTATCCCTCTTGCACTGCCCCGAAATATGGTGTCTCTCTTTCTTGGTGTTGAAGATCTCACGCTCCTCACATCTGGGTTTCTGCAGCTTCTTCTTGAAGCAAGCATCAGTGAGGTATTTGGGGATTTTCAGTTTGCTGATATCAATTTTTGTGGAGGTGGCAATGACAAGTTTGTGGTGTGTTCTTCCTAGAGGAACATGATTAAGGCTAAGAGGCCCAGTGACAAGTAGCAAGCCACTGTCCTATTGCTTTAGAAGACCACTCTCTTGCCTCTATGTTGCCAAATGAGGATGATCAAGATGATGCCGGAGTGATGCTAGCTCCAAGTTTCCTCACATGCTACTGAAGAGTTTCTTGCCTTGGCTCACAAGTTTTCAGGGCACATCCTCAGTAGGGTAGTATCTAGGCATTTTTCAAACCTTAACCACCCATGTACCTCCATTCTTGTCCCCACTGACCAGTTTCATGATCACAGCAAGAACTTTCTTCTTCTTTTTCTTTACAACCTTTGATTTAGCAGCTGTATACTTTCTCTAGTACAAAGCCTTTCTGGAAACATAGAAGATTGGGGATATCTACAAATTCCTCTAACCAGGACAGAATTTCTGCTGCAGGGGGCTGCCCCTTGGATTCTTTTGCCTTCTTCACCTTATCCTTTTTTATCAGTACCACTGGCAGAAGCCTTCTTGGCTTCGGATGTCTTCTCTTTAGTATCTGGCATCTCAGTATTTTCACCCTCCAACTTACAAGATGGGAAAGAGAATTAAGTTTCCTGGAAATATACTTCTAAAATTTTCTAATATTAGGAGAGAATATCATACCATGTCTTGTAAGTACTTTGTAAGTCGAAGATGCAGTATAAATCATAAAACAAAAATTAAAATTAAACAATATTCATTAAGCCATACGATGATCTCAATTGATGCAGAAAAGACGTTGGACCAAGTCCAACACTCATTGATGTTCAAAGTACCAAAGAAAATTTCAAGAGATGCCCTCTACCTCAATTTGATAAAAGCCATCGATGACAATCCAATGGCTAACATAATCTAAATGTGGAAAAACTGAAGTATTTTACTCTCAGATCAGGTACAAGGCAAGGATGTCCTCTAGCATCACTCCTATTCAATATAGTTCTGGAATCCTTAGCTAGAGCCATTAGACAAGGAGAGAAAAGGAATAAGAATAGAAAAAGAAGTTAAACTAACATTATTAATGTTAGTATCAGATGAAGTGATATTCTACTTGGAAGACCCAAAATACTCCACCAAGAAGCTCCTTGAATTAATATGCAAAGTCAGAAGCTTAGCAGTGTACAAAGTCAGTACCTAAAAGTCAATAGCATTCCTCTACATAGATAACAAATACACTGAGAGGGAAATTACCTTTTACAATAGCACCATAGAAAATGAAATACTTAGGAATTAATCTAACTAAAGAAGTAAAAGATCTATTTGATGAAAACTACAGTACTCTGAAAAATGAGATCCTATAAGATTTCAGAAGACGGAAAGATACTCCCTGTTCCCGGATAGCAAAACCAACATTGTGAAGATGGCCATACTCCTTAATTTGTTATACAGATTTGATTCAGTCCCTATTAAAATATCATCAACATAACTCACAGGCCTAGAGAAATCATTTCTAAAACTTATTTGGAATGAGAAAAGACAATAGCGAAGGCAATCCGAGACAAAAAAAAAAAAAAAAAAAAAAAAAAAAAAAAAAAAAAAAAAAAAAAAAAAGACAAGACAAGGCAGGAGGCATTAGAATGCCTGACTTTAAAATACACTACAAAGCTACTGTGGTAAAATCAGCATGGTATTGGCAAAAAATAGACCTGAGGATCAATGGAATAGATTAGAAGAAGAAGAAGCAAGTACAAACACAGTCAGCCACCTCATCTTTGACAAACAAGCCAAATGTGTTCAGTGGAAGACAGAAAGTCTTTTTAACAAATGGTGCTGGAAAAACTGGACCTCTACATACTAGAAACTAAAACTTGGCCCAGATCTATCACCACAAAACTAAAATCAAAATGGATTAAAGATCTAAATATTAAAATAGAAACACTAAATCTCCTGGAAGAGAAAGTAGGAGGCGATCTTGAAGACATTGGGGTAGGCAAGCAGTGCACAGACAAAAATCAAACTGCACGTATAATACTTGAGAGAACTACCAACTGAGACCTCCTCTTACTGAGAAGCTTTTGTACATCAAAAGAAATTACCAGCAGAGTGAAAAGACAACCCACCAATTTAAAAAAAATGTTAACTAACAAGTACTCAGACAAAAGTCTTCTATCTAGAATTTATAAAGAACTGAAAAACATTAGGGCCCCAAATTTAAAGACCCAACCCATAAATGGGTATACAAGATGAACAGACACTTCTCAGAGGAAGAAATACTAAAAGCTTAGAAATACGTGAAGAAATGCTCCACGTCGCTAGCCATTCATGAAATGCAAATTAAAACAACACTGAGATGCCATTTCACCTCAGAAAGAATGACTACCATAAAGAAATCAACCAACAGCAACTGTGGAGAGGCTGTGGGGAAAAAAGAACCCTCATCCACTACTGGTGGGAATGCACATGGGTGCAACTATTATGGAAGACTCCTTTAAAAACTAGGACTAGAAACACATTCAATATAGCTATCCCCCTACTGGGAATTTTCCCAGAAGAACTAAAAACATCATATCATAGTGATATATGTGCACCTATGTTTATAGCTGTAAAATTTGTGATAGCCAAAGCTTGTAAACAACCAAAATGCCCATCACCTGAAGAATGCTTGAAAAAGCTGTGGTGCTTTTATACCATAGAATAGTACTCAGCTATAAAGAATGACAAATTCAAAGCCTTCCTATATAAGTGGACGGATCTTGAACAAATACTCGTAAGTGAAATAAACCAGACCTTCATGAGTAAATATCATAATCTCCCTAATATAAGAACTCAAAAGAAGAAATACAAATGGAAAGGTATAGTATAGGTAAATAGAAAATGAAAATTTAAGGATTAAACATTGAAGAAGAGCTGGGAGAAAAATTAGGAAACATGCTAGAGACAAAACCATGCACTTATACACGAAAGATGGTTAAGACAATGGTCCTAAAAATCTCCAATAGATTTTTTAATCTAGCAGCTAATTGGTAGAGTTTACACCCTAACTATATATACTGATATCTGTGAACTAAGCAAACACACTGAGAATAGCAATGTGTAATACTAAAATGATGCTTGGAATACCTATCAATATGGTCTTCTAAGCATGCACTGCTTCTAATGTCCTATGAATTATTACTATGCTGTCTCTCAAGTAAATGTTTGCTTAAAAATTAAAAAGAAAGAAATTAAGAAAAAAAGGTAATAGAATATGAGACAAAAAGAAAAGGCCATGGAAGTGTGATGCTATAATTTTGTAAATGGTGCTATAGTTTTGTAAAGTTCATAAATATCTGTTTAACAATGTCTAATTGTTATTTTTTACATTCTATAGCAGTTTCAAAGTTTAGAATATCAACAATTGATGGAAAAATACCTGTTTCATGTTACTCCCAAGTCCTTTGATGTTAAGAAAGATAGTCATGTTAAGCTCAAGTGCCTATGTTATAGAGAATAATATCATTAAGCTTCTCTTCTGTATGGTTAACTTAACTTGGCAGTCCAAATAAATAGAGAAAACAAAGGGATACAGGTATAGTCAATATTTTGGCTCTAGCCCTTCAAGGGCAGCAAAAACAGAGGACATGAAAGAACCTGTACTGTAACAGCATATAACTCAGTGGAGTCCTGAATTTCCTGTTCAAGGAGATTATGGGGCCACAGAGGAAAGTGGTCAATGATGTACAGTGTGCCTATGTGCAATGTGCCTAAGGAGAGTCACCTAGAGACAAAATATTTTCTCAGGCTTCCACAGAGAGCAAAATGGTCAAGCAATGGCCATGGTGCATCCGAACAGCTGATACTGACAAAAGTTTGTAAATCACAGTACATGGTTCCAGTGTTAACTCTGAGGGGACCTGATTGACCTTGTCAAATACAAAAGTTACATATTTTTTTTAACATAAGTCTTGCCTTAGCTTGGTCTTAACCATCCAACAGAAAAGTCTAATCATAAGGTATAAAAAGAAAGCCATATTAATACACTGAGTTGTAAAAGGCTCAAGTCAACAGCCCCTGTTAATGACAGATGAGCTGATAATCCGCTACTGTTTTAGACTGTTGGACTAAATATACAGCTACTTTCTCTTTCTGCATTAAAAGAAAGATCTGTACTAATGATGTTTAGACAAGAAATCATGTCTGGCCGGGTGTGGTGGCACACGCCTGTAATCCCAGCACTCTGGAGGCTGAGGTAGGAGGATTGGTGTGAGTTCAAGACCAGCCTGGGCTACAAAAGTGAGCTCAAGGCCAGCCTGAGCTACATAGTAAGACCCTGTTTCAAAAAAGACAAAAAAAGAAGAAAGAAATCATGTCTGTATCTTGTACTCTGAGCAACAATGACAAAGACAATATTATTCAATGTGTTATTGTGAATAATACTAATAAAAGAAAAAATAATAAAGTTGGTAGAATATTAAAAAAATTAAAATAATAAAAGAGTAAAAACAGGAGCCCGGCAGGATGGCTCAGTGGTCTAAAGCGTCTGCTTGGAAAAGCTTGGGCAGCTTCAGGGACCACGGTTCGATCCCTGGCAACATATGCTGCACCAGCCCTGCCCTCGGGGTGGGCTGAGCCAGCCATAAAAATGAGTGAATAAACAAACAAAGGTTCTGAAACAGGAAAAATAAATAAATAAAATAAAAAATTCTTTTAAAAAAAAAAAGATATCTTTAAAAAAAAAAGAGTAAAAACGAAAGTAACTTTATTTTATTGTTTTTGGCCAAATAAAATGTACTTGCATAAAATTAGTTAAATATTAATTAATTAGAAATTAAATTAAATATTTCAAAAACAATATTCCACAATTAAAATTAAATCATGAGTCCAAGTAACAGGCCAGAACGTTGCAATCTATTATTAATCTCATGCTATGTATTCATTCCAAAAATATTTCTCTAAAATTTACTTTGTCTACATCTTACATTTTTCACATTCTGATATTTGTTTATAATTTTTAATATGCTATGTAGTTATTGATTTTGAATAAAGTTAATGAAAAAACATTTTAAAAGTCTTTGAAAGAGAAAAAATCTATTTGCAATGGTTCCCTACCATACCCAGTAGGCTCAATAAACATTTTGTGCTATGCTTGCTATTGTTCTTCCATTATTGTCATATATTTTAGGATTATTCCCACATGAAACAATAAAATAATGGGGAACTAGTTGTGAGAAAATAATCAGTAAGTGTTGTCTCTATGTTTCAGATTATCATTTGAGAAATATAGCTAATAATATAGCTTTGCCCATAGGTCAGAAGGATCTTTTGCCTCTGTTAAATTTCTCATCTTTTATGTAAGAAGATTTTTTTCCAAAGGAACCTAAAACAATTGATAGCAATGCCAGTTCTAGATCAACTCCTGATATGAGTGGAAACGTTGTTCATTGTCATATATATGTGTATCTATATTTATATGTTATCATTATCATATATATGTTATATAATTGATATATAATATATTATCATATAATTAATATATTTAACATATTATCATTATCATATATCATGTATATATTCTATAAGCTGGTAGAGAGAAAGAGAGGAAGAACTATTGATTTGTACATCCTGGTTGAATACCAACAATGTTTTGTTGACTGAAAGAAGCTCATGCCAAATGTGATCATAATAGGACTCACTTTGCATGGAGTCTAAAATCATACTGGAGAAATAAATATCTAAGACACAGAAGTTGCTTATAAAGGAGTGTAGAGGAGATTTCTCATCTCTACCATGGCCCAAACTCCATGTTCTGGGCTTTTTGAATATTATCTCATTTAGTCCTCAAAAATCACTTGATCAGGGCAATAACTCCCCTATTTTACAGATATTTATAACTCAGAGAATCTAAGCACTCAGTCCTACACCAACAAGGAAGCTACCACTCTCTAAGGAACTTAAAAAACTGGCAAGTAAATAGCAATTTTAGGAATCACTCCTGAGGCACTTCTCACACTGATATCCAAAGACATTTGCACAAATGGTTTCCAAAACATTATTTAACATAATGAAAGACTATGAGTAATCTAAATACCCATAATTAGAGTAGTTACAGTAGCTATGATGCTTCCATGCCACATGATATTATGCTGAGGTTCCCAAACAACATTATGTTTAAAAAAAAAATCTAATTTCTGCTCAAAGCCCCAGGAAACATATTCAAGAGCATTTATTTCATTTGTCCAAAAACATAAATAAGAAGGGGAAACTATAAATTATATAGAAGTGGTTATTTGTTAGGAGAGAAGGAGGAAAGTGAAGAGGGACTTGTCCTTTTTACATGCTTGGTATTCTATGTTTTCATGCATAATGGGAAATTTTCATAATGTTTTAACACCCAAAAGATTACCAGGTAAAATGAAAATAAAGTTGTCTCAAAAGAATACTTCCCCACTTCCTTACTGCAGCTGCTTCCTAATGCCAGGATTCTCTGGGTGCTGATGAAGGAAAAGCCTGGCGTGCAGGCAGGAATACTGAAGGTGGTGGGGGAAAGTGGAAGAAAGTGGTCTGAAGAGGCACACCCGTCAGAAGCCCAGGGCGGCAACCTCAGGAAACCTTGTACTTTGTAAATGTTCCATACATGAGTGGAACTGAGAATAAATCCATGACAGTTGTGCACTAGAAATAAAAGTGACATTTATCACCAATAGTAACTCAAGTGTAACATATAAAATAAAACATACCACTTCATACTCATGAGAAGAACAAAAATTATAAAACCTGGGGGCCAGCAAGATAGCTCAGTGGACTAAAGCACCTGCTTAGGCAAGCTTAGGCAAGAGCAGGGCCTGCGGTTTGATCCTAGCACCACATGCTGAGCCAACTCCGCCCCTAGGGCAGGCTGAGCTGGCCACAGGGTCAGGGCATAGTGGCACCCACCCGTAATAACAGTGCTGAGGATGCTGAAAGCAAGATGATCACCACGAGGCCGAGCTGCGTAGTGAGACCCTACAACAACCAAACACGTTTTTAAAAAATTTATAAAACCTGGCTTACAAAAAAATTTTAATTGATGCAGATATAAAGAATACAAATCAAAACAAGGTTTCCGCTATTGTTGAAAGAATACAAGTTTGTACAGCTACTTCAAGAATTTATCAATTCTTAGGAAAACTAAAGACATGTCTCTTACAAATTAGCTGTCCTGCTTCTAAGGGACATAACTCATTTAGCTACCTCTTGAAAGACAGCCAAATGGGTTCCAAATTAGGGAGACTGTGAATAAAGCTATTTGTGTATCAGTTTTTCAGTAAATGTATTTTCATTTTACTCAGAAATATGCTTATTAGGGTTTATAAAAACAAGTTTAGTTTTGTAGAAACTGCCATACTGTTATAGAGTAGCTTTGTCATTTTACATACATTTCCACAATGTATGAAGGTAGCTTGATATCTTTGCCAACATGTGCTAATATTTCTATTTTTTGTTTTATATATCCTCATAATTACAGAGTAAGACATGGTTTAAATATTAACTCACATAATAATGCTAATTGAGGTTGAGCTTGCCTTAGCTTTTTTTCCCCTCTTGTATGTTCTCCTTGCTGAAGTATCTGTTCACATATTTTGCCCTTTTTCAACTTGATTATTTGGCATGTATTCTGGCATTCTGAGAGTCTTTTCTATATTCTAGATATAAGTCCTTTTTTGGGTACATAGTCTTCAAATATTTTCAACTGCTCTCTTCACATTCTTTACAGAGTCTTTTGCAGAGCAACTTCTAAACTTTTTAAAATATTTTTATTGCCTTTAATAAGAAATAACAATGTGACAGTTTCGAAATACATTAGTAAAGGCAGGCGTGGTGGTGCATGCCTGTAATCCTAGCACTCGGGAGGCTGAGACAGGAGGACTGGTGCGAGTTCAAGACCAGCCTGGGCTACAAAAGTGAGCTCAAGGCCAGCCTGAACTGCACAATGAAACCCTGTCTCAAAAAGACAAATAATAATAATAATAATAATAATAATAATAATAATAATAATAATAAATAAAAATTAAAAAACACATTAGTAGCACATTTCCAGTATTTCATACAGTGCATATTGTTATCCTCCTAGTAGTTATACAGAGCACAGGGTATAGATGTGATAATTTTTCTAATCATAATTGGTACAAAAAAATGAAGTATAATTTAGCAATAATTTTGTTCTGGATTATACTTTTGGTTTTCTTTTAAAGTCTGAAACTCTTTTCACATCCCTGCATTTGAGGATTTTTCTCCTGCATATCTTGGTAAGAATGTGCAGTTTTATGACCAAGTCTATTATTCACTTTGAATTAATTTTTGATAAGATGAAAAGTTTTGACTAAAGTTAAATTTTATTTTATTTATTGATGTCCCAGTATTAAATTTTTACACTTCATGAGTAAACAGAAAAACATGCATAATTATATAGCTTACTAAGTTTTCAAAAACTAAGCGCATGTATGTTAAGCAGTATCCACTGAAAAGGTAGTGTAAGCCAGGGAACACATGCCTGCAGTCCCAGAACTCTGGGAAACTGAGGCAGAAGGCTCAATGGACTGCTTCTTTTATCATACTTATTTACCAGCTACATGTTCTCATCAGTGGATTACCTACTTGCACATTTTACCCTTTTTCATCCCACTATGACCAATTTAGCAATTTGCAAAGAGCCTATCTCAAAATAAAAGGGCTGTGAGTGTAACAGAGCAAAAGACCTCAGTTCATGCCTAAGCATTGAAGAAAAAAAATGAGTAAGTATTCCTTTCCTATGCTCCTTTCAAATTCTATTGAGAAGGTTGTTTTCCTATTTGGAGACTGTGTTACTGGACTATATTATATTAAGTATTCTTTTTCTGTAGTTCCCTTCATTCAATATTGTTCATAAGACCCACCCTAATATTGTGTGCAGTTTTAGGTCATTCATGATGTGATTACGGTATGAGTTCATTCTGACTAAGGCACCTATTCCCATGATGAGATATATGTAAGTTTTGCTAAGACTTGAAATAACTATAACAATGCGTGCATATTAATGAACAATTGTGACCATTGCTTCAAACCCTTTCCCTCCTAATTCACAATGTTCATTTCCATCTTAACAACTCTTTTAGTTTTTTCCCTTTCTTTTCTCTTTCTACTCCTCAGTTCCCCTTTCCTTTTTAACAATTTCTTATTTCACCATACCTCTCAAACAATTTGGTTATTCAAACTTTCAGTTTCTCACAAATGAGACCATGTCATATTTACACATGTGTCCAATTTATTTCACTTATGAGTATAGTCTCAAGCTGCATCCATTTACCTACCAAAGTCTCAAGTTTATCTTTCTTTATGGCTGAGTAGTATTCCATTATGTAAAAATATATTGGGGTATCCTTTTTATTCATAACTTGGCTGGTGGCATTTGGGTTGTTTCCAAGGTTGAGCTATTACAAACTATGCTACTATAAATAAGGATACACATACATCATTATGGTATGAGTTTTTAATTCATCTGGGAATATACATTGAAGGGGAATAGCCATGTTGAATTTTACCTCTAGTGTTAGTTTTTTGAGAAATCTGCACACTGATTTCCATAGTGATTATACCAGCCTACATACACACCAACAGAGAGTAAGGGTTCCCTTTTCCCCACAATCCTGTCAGCATTTGTTGTTGATTGACTTTTTGATTATAGCCATTATTTCTGGAGTGAGATAGCATCTAAGAGTTGTTTTAATTTATATCTATTGCATAACCAGCAATATTGAGCACTTTTCATATATTTATTTGACATTACTACTTCATCTGAGAAGTAGGCAGTTATCTCAGAGGCCCATCTTTGGATTGGGTATTTGAACATGGGGGATCTGATTTTTTTTTTTTTTGAGTGCTTTATATATTTTAGATATTAGTCCTTTGCTTATGTAACAGCTGGGAAAACATTCTTCAAATCTGTGGGTTGTCTTTTCACTCTGTTGGTGATGCTTTCACTGTGCAAAACCTTTTTAATAAGATGAAATCTCAGTTGTTGAATATTCATACTGCTCCCCATGTGATCTAGGTTTTGAAAAGTCTTTGCCTACAACTGTGTTTCAAGAATCCTACCTGCTTTCTCTTCCTGCAGATTTACTGCTTCTGTTTTGAAATTTAGATCTTTAATTCATTATTATTTTAATTTGGTACATGGTAATAGGCTTCGGTCTAGCTTTAGTCTTTGCATTATGAAAACAAGTTTTTCCAACACCATTCATTAGAGAAACTTTAATGAATAAAGAATAAACTTTAATGTTTAAAGAAGTGAACCTCTTTGTCAAGCATAATATGGCTGGAGTCATTTCGGCATCTACTGTTCGGTTCCATTTCTACCCAATCTGGGGGTTGTCTTTTCACACTGTTGTTCTCTTTTTCTGCCAGTGCCACACTGTTTTTATCACACTAGCTCTGTATCATAACTTCAAGTCAAGCACTGGGATGGCTTTTCTTTGCGTTTGTTGCTCAGAACTGCACTTGTAATTTTAAGTGTCTTCTGGTTCCAAATGAATTTCATGATTGCTTTCTCTGATTCTGTGAGATACTTTAATGGTATTTTTATTGGTTTTGCATTAAACCCATATAATAATTTAGGGAGTACAACCATCTTAACTATGTTGGGTCTTCCTATTCAAGAACAACAGATACCATTATATTTTCTAATATCCTATTCAATCTCCTTTTATAAAGTTCTGAAGTTTTAAAGGTAATGGTGAGGCGACAACTCCAGGATGAGCCCTGGTGGCCAAGGCAGGGGCTCCAGAGGAAAAGCATTCAAAACAAAAACAGATCCTTTCTACAGCTGATGCCATCGCTGCCTTTTGGATGCTAATTGTTTCTGGAAGAGTTTTGATTGCCCAGGGACCTTTAAACCCTGCTAAGCATAATCTTCAGTCCTCTTCTGACCACTTCAGCACTGGGATTGCCAGGGACCTAGAGGTACTGCAGCACATGTACCCAGGAGTATGTGTACCCTTCTGACGCTAGTCTGACACAGGAGTTCGTTCTGGTGTCAAACGTTGACAAAGTGTGGACTGACTTTCTACTTGAAACCACTGCTAAACAGGGCAAGGTAGGCTTTATGGTACTGCTTATAGAAGCCAATTTGTGATGCAATGTGGAAGGCTCACAGCATAACTTGATTCATCAGGTGTGTTCACGAAATCTCATCTGAACCTCCATAGCCATAAAATATTCCTGATATCTTTCCCATTACTTCTGTTATTCACCAAAATAGACTCTCTCATTGCTTGGTTTTTGATGTATAATTGTACATTGTGGAGAAACACAAAGTGTACATAAGGTTCCATAGTCTCAATACTGTTTAAAGCATAAGCCTAGGGACACAGAAAATACCGAAGGTAAAGTGATACCAAAATATAAATAACGAGATAAATTTAAAAAATATATAAAGGTTTTTTACTTCCTTTATTAGATTGATTACTAAGCATTTCATATTTTTATGTCATTGCAAAAAGTGGTGTTTTCCTAATTTGCCCCTCAAAAAGTTTAGTATTTCTGTATAGAAATACTATTGATATTTGAGTGTTGCATTTGTATTCGGCTATGCCACTGAATTTGGCCATTAAATCTAGAAGTCTTTCAGTAATGTCTTTGGGGTCTTCTACGTAGAGTATCATGTCATCTGCCAATGATAATGTAACTTCTTCCTTTCCCATCATTATGTTTTTGTTTCCCTCTCTTGTCTACTTGGTCTGGCTAATGTTTCCAAAGCTATATTATACTGGAGTAGGGATAGTAGACATCTTCACCTACTTCCTAATTTTACAGCTAGTGCTTTCAGTTTGGGGCCATTTAGTATAATGTTGCTGTTATTTTGTCATAAAACAGCTTTTATCAGATTGAGAAAAAATCAGTTATTCCAATTTCTGTAAGGTTTATCATGAACGGGTATTAGACTTTGTGAAATGTTTTTCTTTTTTTGTGCATCTATTGAGATGATGATGTGATTTTTGTCTTTGCCTCTGTTTATGTGGTGTTAATATTATATTTATTTATTTATTTGAATGTGTTGAATCACCCTTGCATTCTTACCATGAATCTCCCTTGGTCATATTCTATGATCTTCCTGATGATTTGCTGCATTATGTTTGCTAATCTCTTGAGGATTTTTGCATCTATGTTCATTATGGGGATGGGCCTTTAACTTTATTTTTTTCTTTATTTTTATTACTTTTAATAAGGAATAACAATGGGACTGGCCTTTTGTTCTTTGTTCTGATTAGGTTTTTCTCCGGTTTAAGTAGCCTTTCTTCTAGGAATGAGTTAGGGAACATAGTTTTCCTTTGAACTCCAATAAAGATTTTTTGAATTTGTGAAATAGGTGCTCTCTAAGCTTATTGTACAATTCAGCTGTGAAACCCTTTATGGCATGTGCTTCCCTTTGTTGGTAGGTTTTTAAATATATTTTCAATTTCATTAACAAATATCAGGTTGTTCAGAATTTTTATAACTTCTCAATTCAACTTTTATAATTTGAATGTATCTCTGAATCTGTCCATTTCTTCAGCTTTCCGTCTTATTCACATAAAGATTATCAAAACAGATATTGAGAATCCAAATTTCCCTGGGATCCATAGTGATTTTACCCTTTTCATTCTTAATTGCATGAATTTAAGTCTTTTCTTTCCTTTTCTAAAAAGATTGGCTAAGGGTTTATCAATTTTATTTTAACCTTAAAGGAACCAACTCTTTGATTCATTGATTTTTTTGTATTGTTTCCTTGATCTCAATTGCATTAATGTCTGCTTTGATCTTCATTATTTCCTTTGTCTTATGGGCTTTAGGCTTCACTTGTTCTTTTCCTAGAAGCTTGAAGTGAAACATTAGGCTTTTTGTTTGTGCTCATTCTATTTGCCTGATATGAGAATTCACTGTCATACATTGACTTACTAGAACTGCTTTCATTGCTTCTATAAATTCAAGTATTTTGTATCAGCATTATCATTTAGTTTTAGTTACCATTTAATTTCTTTTTTAATTTTATCTGTGACTCCCATTGGCTGTTCAAGAAGGTATTATTTAATTTCAATGTGTTTATACAGTATTCATGGGTCTTTTACCATTAGTTTCAATACCAATGTACTACATTCAGATAATATGCATGTGATAATTTCAGTTCCGAATTTACTTCAGCATGTCACATAGGCTAGTGTGTGGTCTATTTTAGAGCATGTCCAGTGACAAAAATGTGCAATCTGATATTGCTAAGTTGAATACTGTATAAACACTTACTGATTCTATTGGTTCATAGGTTTGGCTCAGTTCTTGTATTTCTTTATTGATACTTTGTCTGGTTGATTTACTTATTGTGATAGTGAGGTATTAATGGCCTCCATTGCAATTCTGTTAATGTTTATTTAATTTTTTCGTGTCATTGATATTTATTTTTCACAGTTGTATGATCCTGTATTTGGTGGATATATATTTATGATTATTATCTCTTCCTTTTTAAGTGTTCCTTTGACAAGTATTAGTGATTTTTATCTCTTTTGATTATTCTTAGTTTGAAGTTCATGTTTATCACAAAATACAATAGCTACTCTTCCTCTTTTCTGAGTTTCTGTCACATGGAACAATTTTTTCCATCTTCTGATTTTCAGTCTATGAATTTCTTTTTCAGGTAAAAGTATTTCCTGTACACAGCATATTGTTGGATCATATTTTTTGATACATTCTGCCACTCTGTTCCTTTTGATTGGTGAATTGAGGCTATTTACATGGATAGTTATAACTGATATGTATTGACTTATCTTTGTCATGATATTTTCCTGCTACTGATTCCCTGATTTTCCTGTTTAATTGCCAGCCCTGAATGATGGCTTCTTTCTGTTGTTGTTCTTACACTAATCAATCTTATGTTGTTCTTCTTTGTATCATCTTACATCTGATGAATCGTCTTTTCCCGATCCCTTGTTATTAAAAGAAATCTTTCACTTTGTTATCCTTAGCCACAATAGCCTTCCAAGTCATAGTCTATCTTCACTTTTATTTATATGGTTTTTCAAACTTTCCATGGAATTTTTACTTTTCTAGACATCTGTTTGAATCTGTTTAATGCACTCCATTTGTTTACTATGGTGAGTATTCATGGTTGCCATCATTTTCCTATGTCCTACGTTCCTCTATTATTTTTTAATCTGTGTCTACTTTAGATTCACTGAGCAATTCTTCCACTATGTTCTTTATCTCTTGCTTTTACCTGGGGAAATATTTCTGATCTGATTTCCTCTACAGCATCATGGATTTATTTCTTTACTTCTGTAGCTATCATCTCAGAAATTTTAGGTGTGTGACTTCCATTTTCATTTATTGTATTGTCCCCTGGCCTTGTGGGTTATCTTGAAGTCTGTGGTAGAATTTACTTCTGTATTTTGTCCTTTTCTATTTTAAAAACATTTATATTTTTGTGTGTCAATTCCTATGTTTTTATAGCAGATAACTTTGCTTCTAGCATCAGTATCTCACCATGAAATATTTGTTCCTTGAGAATGTCTTTTATGTATAGGAGGTTTTCGGCTTTTTTGCCTGCCCCAAGATCCTGCTCTCCTAATTCATTAAGGGTGATCTGCTAGTATCTATTGAGATCAGTCCTTTTGTACTGGGCTATGGCAATGGCTATTACTCTCAACCTTTCAAATATTGTTATACAATGGGGAAAACAGATAATTATAACAGATATGACATCTTAGCGAAAGTAGTACAATTAGTAATAACAATAGCATCAAGCACAGTTTAAAAACTGATGAACTGTGGTAACTACTAATTTAGTACCTTCACCATAAAAGAAAGATCTACAATTATATATCAGAATCCAAGAACCCAATATACATTGGAAGTTTATATCCAAATTGCTTCCCCTTAGTAAAGTAGTTTTATCCTGTGGTAGGGAAATTTAAAATAGATAATAGGGGCCAGCCAGATAGCTCAGTGGATTAAAGCACCTGCTTAGGCAGATGCAGAGGTCAGTGGTTTGATCTTGAGCATGCTGTGCCAGCCCTACCCTCAGGGTGCACTGAGACAGTGATGGAGACTGAGCGTCATGGCACACGCCTGTAATCTCAGCAGTTGGGAGGCTGAAAACAAGAGAATCACTGCAAGTCCAATCTGTGTAGTAAGACC
>PVJA010037410.1:8302-20501 GCA_004027025.1 Myocastor coypus | reverse complement strand
GGAGCCACGTAGCCTCTGAACCCCAGGCAGATGTCGACCTTCCCACCTTCTTTCTGGGAGTTTTCCTGAACATACTGTGTTAGTGTTCTGTGCCCCTGGGGATGGAACCCAGGGCCTTCCTCATGCTGGCCAAAGGTACAGCCGATGAGCTGCATCCCTAGTGCTTTTTCACTATGTTAAGACAGGTTCTAAGTTGCCAAGCCTGGCCTGACCCTCCTGCTTCAGCCTCCAGAGTAGCTGGGATCATACTGCTCCTGGCCCAACCTGCTTGGGAGCCTCTCTCCTCCCCTCATTGGCCCTCCCCTTCTTGCCCCAGCTGTCCTCGAGGGAACTGATCTGGGGACTGCTGCGGGGACCCATCGCCCAAGCGGCTTTCCAGCAGAGCTCTAGGAACCAGCACCAACATCTCAGACAAATGACTTCCCGAGGGAGAAACAGTTCCGCCTCAGGGGTGCCTGGATAGAGAGCAAGAAAGCTGAAGATACTGACTTCTGAGGGCCATGCTAGCCGTGGTGGCACAAGGCTGCCCTGGGTCACACAGTGAGCTCAAGCCTAGCCTGAACTACTTCACGACACCCTGTCTTGAAAAGGCAAAGGAAGCAAAATCTCAAGGTCCAGGGGCCCGGTGGGATGGCTCAGTGGTCTAAAGCGCCTGCTGGGGAAAGTTTGGGCGGCTTCAGGGACCGCGGTTCAATCCCCAGCACCACATGCTGTGCCAGTCCTGTCCTCAGGGCAGACTGAACTGGCCATAAAAATGAGTGAATAAGCCGGGCGTGGTGGCGCATGCTTGTAATCCCAGCACTGGGAGGCTGAGGCAGAAGGATTGGTGAGAGTTCGAGACCAGCCTGGGCTACAAAACTGAGCTCAAGGCCAGCCTGAACTGTACAGTGAGACCTTGTCTCAAAAAAAAAAAAAAAAAAAGGAGTGAATAAACAAACAAAACAAAGGCTCTGAAACAAGAAAAATAAAATAAAATTAAAAAAATTATTAAAAAAAAATCTCAAGGTCCAATAACCCTTGTCTTTCTGAGATACGGTCTTGCTATGTATGTGTAGCCCAGGCTGGCTTCGAGCTCCCAGGGGTCCTGTCTCAGTCTTCCAACACTAGGGTTACAGGTGGGCGTCACCACAAGCCACCATTCACCGAGAAGTTGTTGAGGTTTTTTTTTTTTTTTTTTAAATTTTTTTCTTGTTTTAGAACTTTTGTTTGTTCATTTATTTATTTTTATGGCCGGCTTGGCCTGCCCTGAGGGCAGGGCTGGCACAGCATATGGTGCCAGGGATCAAACCTCAGTCCCTGCAGCCGCCCAAGCTTTCCTAAGCAGGAGCTTTAGATCACTGAGCCATCCTGCCAGGCCCCTGTTGAGGGTTTTGTCCTGGGCCGGCAGGAACACAGAAGCTTCTGGAATCTTTGGAGGAGGGAAGCCCCCAGCCCAGATTCCCGGGCGGCTCAGCAACCTGTCCTCTCTTTGCTTGTGAAGCGTAGCTTGGAAGGACTGCCAGCTCCTTCCTCGCCCTAGCCCGAGCACCCCTTGCCCTGGTGGCTAGGCCGGTGTGGGGAGCGGGGTCCCCTAGCAGAAACCCTGTGGTAGTGACAGCGGTGGTGCAAGTGGCCAGCCAGGTGCCGCAGACCCGGATGTGCCCTGACAGTAAGGGCACATCTGCTGGCTCTTTAAGGCCGTCCGCTTCTCCTCGAGTGATGAGGCTGGGAGCGCCGGGAGGCGGCTGCTGATTACACAGCCCTGCACTGCTCCTGGAAAATGAGTGTAATTATGAGTGGTCCCAGCAGAGGGACAAGTTCCAATCCCGCTAATAACCCTTCCAGGTGCCTGCAACGCAGGCCCCGGGGACACAGCGTTGCAAGGCTCTGCCTGGTGCTGGGCTGGCGAGTGAGGCAGAGCCCACGGCCCTTCATCTGGCCTGGGCTGTGCTGGGTGCTGGGATGGGAGGTTCTTTTTATCTTTGAGACAGGATCTGGCTGCGAAGCTTAGGCTGGCTTTGAACTTGGCACGATCCTGCGGGGGTGATGGGTGTGAGGTGCGGCACGTGTGCGGGCAGGCCGATCCCTGAGGCTCAGAACTCGAAGTGCTTGGGGTCTCTTGTGCAGCATCTTCCCAGGCCTGCCTGCACCCCGCTAGCCCAGGAGCTTCTCTGAGTGCAGCACCCACGACACCGGGGAGACTCGGCCCCAGGGACACTGCTGCAAGGTCTGGGGATGCCACTCACTTGGGTTGGGGACAAGGTGAGGACTGCGCTGCTGGTGGTGCCCTGGGGGATAGGGCCAGGATTGCTGCTGGGGGTGCCACAGGACCTGGACACCTGGAGTTTTGTGGCCCAGAATGTCAGGAATGCTGAGAGCAAAGTGCACAGCTTCCAGTTCTGCCCCCGGACCTCAGACATGATGAAGAAACCATCTCACCCCTTCAGATGCAGCCAGGCGCAGTGGGGCGTGCTTGTGATCCCAGCACTTGGGAGCTTGAGGCCAGCCTGGCCTACTTAGGGAGACTCTCTGCGTCTAAAACTCCACAAACAAACAAACAAACACACAAACCCCCCCAAAAAAACAAAAAACAAAAAACAATAAAACAATAAAACGATCCAGACGCCAAGTGCTGGCTTTCGGGAGCAGGGAGTGATGTGAGTACCCGGGCAACTCCCAACACAGCGAGGGCTGGGCTGAGGGCCGGTGTGTCATCCTGGGATAGAACCAGAGGGGCCAGCTGCTCCCTGTCAGGGCCAGAGCCCCTGCAGGGGCACCAAATGCCCACTTTAAGGAACCCGCCCCAGAAGCCTCTTGGAGCTCACTCCTGCTGCGCCAGGCCAGGGAGTGGCACGCGGTTGCCCAGAGCCACTTGCCCAGAGCCACAAAAATGTTTCCTGTGGTGGCATCGTGCCAGGTGGTGGTGATATGGTGGCTGTCATTAGGCCTGAGGAGGAAGCTGAACACACGGCCACCAACAGCAGGCCCACCCTGGACAGCTCTGTGCCAGGGACCCCAGGCCTCCCCAGGCAGGCTGGCAGCGAGAAGCAGATAGGCCAGGTGATGCCTGGAGAGTAGGCCTGGGGTCTGGAGTTCTGTCTTCTGCTTTTTAATTTTTTTTTTTTTTTTTTTTGTCTTTTTGAGACAGGGTCTCACTATGCAGTTCTGGCTGGCCTTGAGCTCACTTTTGTAACCCAGGCTGGTCTCAAACTCACACTGATCCTCCTGCCTCAGCCTCCCAAGTGCTGGGATTACAGGCGTGCGCCACCACGCCCGGCTGCTTTTTAATTTTTTAATCTTTTCTTTTTTTGCCTTTTTAAGATGGGGTTGGGGTTGGGGAAATAGCTCCATGGCACAAGTGCCTGCCTGGGAAGTGCAAGGTTGTGAGTTTGAATCCTGGTCCTGAAAAAAAAAAAAAAAAAAAAAGACAGGGTCTCCTGTGCAGTTCAGGCTGGCATTGACTGAGCCTGCCTCATAAGCCGGCTGGTTTTGAACTTTCAACAATCCTCCTGCTCCACCCTCCTGAGTGCTGAAATTACAGGCGTGTGCTACCACACCCAGCTCTGCTTTCTGCTTTGTTGAGACGGTCTCCATGTGCAGCCCAGGCTGGCCCGAAACTCACAGTCAACCTCCTGCCTCGGCCTCCCGTATACTGGGTTGCAGGCGTGTGCCACCATATCTCGCGCTGGCTTTTTGTAGTGTGACCTCACATCTAGGTTTATAGCTGTGGCCTCAGCATTGTTAACCCCTTTTCTCTTTCAAAAGTGTCTCTCTGGATAGTGCCTTCCACGCCCTGTGTGGCCTCGGCTTCCGCCAACATAGTCCTGTTATTATTTTCAGCCATTTATAAAAGATTTCTGTGCAGAAGAGACTACCTCTTAAAAATGGGTCCTTACCCAAATCCAGACACATGGCCGCCAGCTCACTCTGCGGGGAGAGAGAAACAACGGGGTTTGGTGAAGAGTTAGTTCCTGATGGAAAAATTGGGGGGAATAATCTCGAATCTCTTGGCAAAGAGGAATCTCTGTCTTCCTGGGAGTTTCAGGCTCCCCGCGCAATCTCTGTAAATTCCAGAGGGAAAGGAAGCTGCCAGGGTGGGAGGCGCGGGCGCTGGGAACGGAGCCGGAGCCAGCGGGCTGTGCCGCCGCGTCCTCTGCGTGGGTGCGCTCTGCAGCCGGCCCGCAGTTTGGCTGGCGCGGGGAGCATTAACGAGTTCGTGGCTCCGGGATTTGGCTCCCAGAGCCGCTCTTGCAGGGGCTCTGCAGCGCGGGCTTTCTTCCCTTTCTACTTTTCTGTTTCTAAGCCAGAGGAAAGCACCGCTGCCCCTGGTCTCCGAGAGTTTTCTTCTTAAGCTACGAGAGCTCGTCCTTTCGCTCCCTCTTTACCCTTGCTTCTCGTCAACTCCGTGCTTTTCAAGCTGGTTGTGGCTTCTGACCACAGTCTGGCCCTGCAGTTACGTAGCCAGGCTGGCCTCAGAGCCAAGCAGATCCTCCTACCTCAGCCTCCTAAGTGTTAGGATGAGTGGCGTGTGCCCCATGTCCAGCTCAGGCTGTGCTTCCCCCTCTACCCGTGGGTGTCATCCTGTGCCCCAAGCTGACGACGTGGCTTTATTGTGATGCCAGGGCCTGGCCTGCAGCGTGGGCTGTGCAGCTGTCTCTCCGGAGCTGCTAAAAACAGTGGAACTCGAGGGAATGAGCCAGCAAAATGGCTGACAGACCATCTCTTCCCGCACATCTTGTGTGACTCTGGCCAGCTACTCACAATCTGTCAGGTCCTCTTCTTGTCCTTTTTTTTTTTTTTTTTTTTTTTTTTTTTTTTTTTTTTTTTTTTTTTTTTTTTTTTTTTAAATGTATTTGGTTGTTGCTGGGTCTTACTGTGCAGCTCAGACTCGTAGTGATGGTCCTGCTTTCAGCCTCCCTGGGGCTGGGATAACAGGCGTGCCTGTACCACCAGGCTGGATGCCGTGAGTGGCTCAGCCTGCCCTGGGGGCCGGCCGGGGATGGAACCACAGTCCCTGTGCTTGCCTAAGCAAGCACTTTAGTCTCCTGAGCTATCGTGTGGGCCCCTCTTCTCCTCTTTTGCAGGCTGGCTTCTTAAGGTGGCACAGCTTGAAGCTCAGGGTGCTATATTACGTGAGGTATAAGTCTCTGTCTCAAAGAAACAGCCATGTTTCTTTGAGATGGATGCCTGTTATCCCCGCACTTAGGAGGCTGAGGCAGGAGGATCGCTGTTTGAGGCCATCCTGGGCTACGTAGTGAGAACCTGTCTCAAAAAATGTCAAAAAACCCCAAAACATCGCAGATAGCCAGAACCGCTCCAGGCCGGCTTTCTAAGTAATCCATTTGTTCAGATTTTGGGGGCTGTTTTCTTTTTCCGTTAAGTTTTATAGCTGGTTGGGCGCAAACTCTGCTAGGACAGAGAAGCGCAGGACTTTTGCAACGCCGTGGGCGGCTGTTCCCTGCGGTCTGAGTGCACTAAGGGACCGCGTGCTTGCGGTTCCTCCAGATGCCCTGGGAGCCACGGGACAGGCTGGGGGAGGGCATCGTCGTCGTGTGAGTCCCTCTACCGACCGCCTCGGAATGAGGCCCAGTGTCCCCACCTATGGGCCTCCGGGGGCGATGGGTGTGTAGGTGTGCGAAGGTAGTGGGCTCTCTTCGGTTCACCTGCTTGTGTGCTGCCACCTAGCGGTCACTTCCTCTTTAGCACCCTGTGGCAGGCGGGGAAGGCGACGGTTCCTTCTCGTGTTCCGTTTCACTGCAGATCCCAAGTTCTCTCTCCTAGACCTAACCTGTTTCATTTTCTTACATTTTTTTTTCTTTCCGGGAGACAAGGTCTCACTATGTAGTTCAGGCTACCTTCGAACCCCCTCTGTATGTAGCTCAGCTGTTCTTTTTTTTTTTTCCGGACCGGGGTTTGAACTCACGACCTCACATTTTTTTTTGTTTTTAAGATTTTATTTAAAAAAAAAAAAGGGGGCCTGGTGGAATGGCTCAGTGGTCTAAAGCGCCTACTTGGGAAAGCTTGGGCGGCTTCAGGGACCGCGGTTCGATCCCCGGCACCACATGCTGCGCCACCCCTGCCCTCGGGGCGGGCTGAGCTGGCCATAAAAATGAGTGAATAAACAAACAAAAGTTCTGAAACAAAAAATAAATAAATAAATTTTAAAAAAAAAGATTTTATTTTATTCTTGAGCCAGGCGTGGTGGCTCACGCCTGTAATCTCAGCACTCGGGAGGCTGAGGCAGGAAGATTGGTGTGAGTTCGAGACCAGCCTGGGCTACAAAAGTGAGCGCAAGGCCAGCCTCAACTGCATAGCGAGATCCTGTCTCAAAAAAAAAAAAGACAAAAAAAAGATTTTATTTTATTCTTGTTTCAGAACTTTTGTTTGTTTATTTATTATTTTTATGGCCAGCTCAGCCTGCCCTGAGGGCAGGGCTGGCGCAGCATGTGGTGCCGGGGATCGAACTGCGGTCCCTGCAGCCACCCAAGCTTTCCTAAGCAGGCGCTTTAGACCACTGAGCCATCCTGCCGGGCCCCCAAGATTTTTTATTTATTTATTTCTCTTAAACCTCATTTATTTGTTTGTGTTATGGCTGGCTCAGCCGGCCCTGGGGTGGGGGTGCGCAGCATGTAGTGCCAGGGATCGAGGAGCGGTCGCAGTGCTTGCCTCAAGTTTTCTCCGCAGGCGCTTTAGACCACTGAGCCATCTCGCTGGCCCACGACCTCACATTTGCCAGGCAGGCAATTGTGCCACATAGCTATCTCCCCAGCCCCTCAGGCTGCTCTTAAACTCACAGCGGCCCTCCCGTCTCAGCCTCCAAAGTGCTGGGATGCTGGGCTTGTGCCACACGCCTAGCTATTACTGATGTTTTCTTTTTTAAAATGTTATTTATTTATTTATTTATTTATTTATCTTGTTTCAGAACCTTTGTTTGTTTATTCACTCATTTTTATGGCTGGCTCAGCCTGCCCCGAGGGCAGGGCTGGCGCAGCATGTGGTGCCGGGGATCAAACCGAGGTCCCTGAAGCCACCCAAGCTTTCCCAAGCAGGCGCTTTAGACCACTGAGCCATCCCGCCGGGCCTCTATTACTGATGTTCTTGATCACTATTTTGCTGCCTTTTCAGTGCAGAGGTAACCTGAGTGCTGGGTAGGGGGTCAGGAAAGAGACATCGTGCCCTGTACTACGGAACCCACCTCCAAGTATTTCCCGAGATTTTCTGAGGGCCTTGGCGGAGGGGGACACAGGCCATGTTGTCAGGGAAGGGCTGGAGGAGGAGCTGTCCAACGTGCTGCCCTGGGCCTGGCTCCTGGCTGTCCAGAGGAGATACGAGGGGAAACCTGGCCATGGTGGCATATACCTGGAATCCCAGCACTCACGGGGCTGAGGCAGGTGGATCACGGCCATGTGAGTTCATGGCCAGCCTGGACTTCAAAGTGAGACCCTGTCTCAACCAACCAACCAACCAACCAGTCAACCTGCCAAGCAGCCAACCAACAAAGCAGAAGGTGAGAAGGAAGTCGCCAAGCAGAGGAAGCTGAGGAGCAGGTGGCAGCCGGAAGACCCAGGCTCTGAGCTGGCTGGGGGACCTGCACGCCTTCTTCTTTGCCTGGCCTTTGCAGATCTTTTGCTTCTGTCTGGCCTTCCGTGCCCACTCTGCTGGGGGATGGTGGTGTCACCACCCCAAGGAAGGAACTCACCACCGTGTACCCAGAGGAGAAACACATCTGGAGTTTATTTGTGCTTTGCAGGCTAGGGAGACCCCCACTTCTTGGGGGAAGGCAGAGCGCGTGGGACAGGAGTGAGGCTGCGTCTCTTCCCTCCTATCTCGTGGTGCGCAGTCTCCATGGTGCAGCTAGGACGTGCTGTCAGCAAAGGAGAGGGGTCGGGCTGAAAGGAGGGCACCAAGCTCTTGATGGCTTCTCCACAGGGCAGGGAAGAAAGGAATGTGTTCTAAGGGCAAATGCGCACGTTTGCTTTCATGGTTCAAAATAGGCAGGTATGCCAGTTGCGACGGCGCACGCCTGTAAACCCAGAACTTAGGAGGCTAAGGCAGGAGGATCGCTGTGAGTTTGAGACCAGCCTGGGCTACAAAGCAAGCTCAAGGCCAGTCTGAACTGCATCGTGAGACCCTCTGTCAAAGTAAAGCAAAATGCAGAATCTTCCTGGTCATGGGGCACTTCCCTGACCACGGATGGCTTGGTACCTGGGCCTCATCTGTCCTCTACGTCGAAGGCAGCGGTGAGATACTCCCTGGGCACGATGCCGACCAAGCTATGCAGCTCTCCGACCCACCAGCCGAACATGTTGTATTCCTGCAAAAGAGGCAGAGGGGAGACCATGGGCCTTGTGCTCACCTCCGTGGACCCTTAGTGCGACGGCCCAGGCGACTCTCCTGGATGGCTGAGGCTGAACAGCAGTGGGAGGGGTTAACACACCTTGGACCATGCAGGATGAGGAAGCCATGCATAGGAGGAAAGCCACGCGCCCAAGGGGTGTGGCGACACACACCTGCATCCCAGTGCTCGGGAGGCTGAGGCAGGAGGATCCTGGTGAGCTTGCGCCCAGCCAGGGCTACATAGTGAGACCCTGGTTCAAAAAACAAAAAAATCTACCCCTTTTAACTGTATCCCATCTATGGTAGACTCAGGAAATCTGAGTGTGTGTGTGTGCTGCCAGGGAGCAGGCACTTATGCCACTGAGCTATATGTCTGGCCCTGATTAATCAATTTTTAAAAATGTATTCATTTATTTATTTGTCTTTTTGAAACAGGGTCTTGCTGTGCATTTCAGGCTGGCCTTGAGCTCACTTTTGTAGCCCAGGCTGGTCTCAAACTCGCACTGATCTTCCTGCCTCAGCCTTAATGAATCAATTTTATTTTGTTTATTTTTTGTCTTTTTGAGACAGGGCCTCGCTATGCAGGATGCAGTTGAGGCTGGCCTGGAGCTCACTTTTGTAGCCCAAGGCTGGTACTGAACTTGTACCAATCCTCCTGCTTCAGCCTCCCAAGTGCTGGGATTATAGGTGTGCAACCCCCCCCCCCCCCCGGCTGTTCCTGACATTGTTGAGACAGGGTCTCAAAAGCCAGTTCAGGCTGGCTTTGAACACACAACAGAGCCCAGACTGGCTTGGACCTCCTGTTGATCCTCCTGCCTCAGCCTCTTGAGTGCTGAGATTACAGGTGTGTGCTACCAAGTGGGGCTTGTCTGATGTCTTTTGATGGAAGCCAACTTTGAGATGTGAGGTGGGGTCTTTTTACCCAAGAGGGGTGGGCAGTGTAGACCTGCAGGGGCTCAGGTAAGCTTGGCTTCCTGGGGACAGTCAGGATCCTCTCCTGGCCTGGCCTTTGGCATCATTGTCCGCGTTTAGCTGCAGTGCCAGGGGCCCGGACGAGGTCTCAGCAAGGTGCTTCCCTCCAACTCCGAGAGAAGCAGATGAGGCTCGGCAGGGCGCCCCCTCCTGCTCGCGGGGGCGCTCTGACCTGCTGGCTGCAGCTGTAGTGGCCACGCCACACTGATGAGAACCGAAATGAGTGAAATCAGCTCTCCAGCCCTCGTAACAAAAGAGCAGGCGGAAATGCAGGGTCCTGAGGGCCAGGTCCGAGAGCTGAGTCTTTGCCACGTGACCTTCCCGGGCAGCGTCCTGCCCGGCGGCTGCGGCGGCGGGGCTGCAGGGCTGCAGGGCTACAGGGTCTGGAGGTTTAAATGCATGAATGGAAAATTTCTCGCCTTCTCTTTCCGTCCCCGCCCCCAGGCACGGCTCCCGCCCGGTCTGAACACCACGAGGTCTTTTAAAATAATTTCTACTTTGATGAATTGCTGGGGAGTCCACGATCGCTCATAATCAAAGGGAGAAGAATGCAAATGAGATCCGGCCGAGAACTATCACCACCAAACGTTTATTTCACTGCGCAGTGCCAAAAAGAATTAAAACAACATTAAACTCACAGCAATCACGTTTAAGCCCTCGTTTTCAAGTGCCAAATTGCGCCGCTCTGGATCATACAGATGTTCGTTAATTATGCTAATTTTTATTAAACCATTAAAATGGAGAGCCCTGGTGCAGCCACACAGACCCCGGCTCTGAATGAACCCTGCTCTTGTCTAGCGGTGATAATTTACTGCGTTTTTATTAAGTTGCTGATTCTTGGGTTTCAGTTCGTGGATGACAGAGAGAACTAAATGTCTGGGATCAATGTTTTCCGTAAAGCTTGACTTCGCTTTGCCCAGATGTTTGGAAAAACTGGAAAATATGCCAAGTCTCCCAGATGACCGAATCCACAGCTCGGAGGTTTTCTACCACGCAAGTGGGGGCTACGAGTCTCCGAGTATCAACATCTGGGCCTCTTCATTATCCTTGCCCCTGAACTCGAGAGTTTAACGATACAGAATTGTGACCCGAAGATGCTTTTGCTAAGAACCCAAAAACGTTATTTATTTACTTATTTTTTTAATTTTTTGTTTCTTATGGAGACAGGGTCTCGCCACGTAGGTCATGCTGACTTTGAACTCACTGTGGAGCCCGGGGTGGCCTCGAACATATGGCAGTCCTCCTGCCTCAGCCTTCCCAGGGCTGGGGTTAAAAAATTATCTATTTAAAAAAACCAAAAAACAAAATCCCTCTCAACAGTGCTTAGAGCCCCTGAAGGAAGTACAGTGTTGTCTGTGTCACAAGCATTTCTGGGCTTGATGGAACACCTTTTCCTGCACCAAGCTTGCTCTACCTTCCCTGACAAAGAAATCTTAAAAAAAACGAAAGTCAGCTTTTTGGAGTCCACTATGGACGGCAGGAGTCGTCGTCCTGTAGGAGCAGAACCTGAGATAGACGCAGGGCTCCCCATCAGCCACAATCAGACTTGTTTATGGGGGGCTGCACACAGCTGGAAAAAAGGATTTACGCCGCTAATCTCCATCAACATGGAAAGAAAAAATCCCACCAAACCTGCCATAAAAAGAACAGCAAATTCTATAAACAAAAAGCAGTATGGCCGCCGGCCACGGGCATGCTGCGCAGCATGACTCAGCCTCCAGTGGCTTCCGATTGCTGTTTATGGTTTCCAGACGGCCTCGGACCTCCTCAGTCTCCTCCTGTCACAGGACCCGGCGCCCTGTGTGGCACTGAAGTACCCTGTCAATAGGTGTCAGGGGATGCAAAGGGGAAACCAGCAGGCGCCCATCATAAGCCTTAAAAGAAATTAAATACCCCCACTCTGTGATTGCTACATTTTAATTTCTCTCCTCCCCGCTGGTCCTATTTGTGGAAGCTCTTCCGCGCCTCCCCTGGAGGAGCGCAGGCCCGTCCTAGAATGACCATCCTGTCTTGGGATGAGAATTCAATTTCCAGCCTCAGTGACTCCTAGGCTGTTCCAACAAAAGGAAGTCGCCGGCCACCAGGGCAGGGAGCTTGGGCTCGAGTGTGTGCGCCCACCCCAGCCTGGCTGGGCTCTGGCGCCTCCCGAATGGGCCTAGAAGGCAGTGTGGGTCTGTCTCATCCCTGGGGTGAGGCCCCGACCTTTCCTCCCATTCTTGTGAGTTTGATGAACCCACTGCAGATTTCAACCTACTAGTATTGCAGGGGGAAAATACAATACAGTCTTTATGAGCAAATCTGTACTTAGCCCCAATGTAGGTACCTGTCACCCCTTCATTAAGAAAGTACAGTGCAGGAGAATGAGGGGTCCACCTCATCCCATAATTTCCAGTCCTTCAACTCATTTTTTTAAAATTTAAATTTATGGGGCCCGGCGGGGTGGCTCAGTGGTCTAAAGCGCCTGCTTGGGAAAGCTTGGGCGGCTTCGGGGACCGAGGTTCTATCCCCGGCACCACATGCTGCGCCAGCCCTGCCCTCGGGGTGGGCTGAGCTGGCCATAAAAATGAGTGAATAAACAAATAAAGGTTCTGAAGCAAGAAAAAAATAAATAAATAAAATAAAAAAAATTAAATTTATTATTTTTTTTCTTGTTTCAGAACTCTTGTTTGTTTATTTATTTATTTTTATGGCCGGCTCAGCCTGCCCTGACGGCAGGGCTGGTGCAGCATGTGGTGCCGGGGATAGAACCGTGGTCCCTGCAGCCGCCCAAGCTTTCCTAAGCAGGCACTTTAGACCACTGAGCCATCCTGCTGGGCCCCCTTCAACTCTTTTTTTTTTAAGATTTTAAAATTTTATTTATTATTTTCTTTTTTCTTGTTTCAGAACCTTTGTTTGTTTATTCACTCATTTT
>PVJA010037409.1:0-20432 GCA_004027025.1 Myocastor coypus | reverse complement strand
ATAGTGATCCTCCTGTTTGTACCTCCCAAGGGCTGGGATTACAGATGCACACCACCACGACCAGTATCACCGGCTCAGCACACTCTACAGCGGGGCTGGTGTGGCACGAGGGACCAGGAACCAAACCCTGGCCCCTGTGCTTCCTCTAAGCAAGTGCTAAATCCGCTGAGCTATACCGCTGGCCCTGGAGGAGTTTTTAATAAAGGAAAGAGAAAGATTTTAAGAAACCCATTGGGCTGTAATATTTTTTTATATTCACTAAATAAATTTATTTACTTTTTTCTAGGCACAGGGATGACAGACGTATTTAAGTGGTTTTTGTTTCTTTGTTTTTGCTTTTTTATGTATTTTTGTATTGAAATTTTGATACGCGGTAAAATCCTTCTGCTCACATTCTGTTAAGTGAATCATAATTATGTTATACTTTTATAATGATACCCAGCTTTCCTGGATGGAGCAGCTGCAAAAATAACTTGGTACTCATATATCACAGCGACATGCAGTGTTTTGGACAGCAGTGGAAGGTATAAGTCATGGTGTGAAGACGTAAGTCATGGTGTGAAGACGTAAGTCTTGGTGCCTCACTGTCCAGCCTGCCACTGGCAGCCGAAGCAGGAGGACATAAGTTCAGGCTCAGCCTTGGCAACTTGATGAGATCTGTCCTCAAATAATAAATCAATAAATAAATAAATAAATAAATAAATAAATAAATAAATAAGATAGTGCCTGGGGCATAGCTCAGCACAAAGATCATGGGTTAAATTCTCAGTACGCTAATGAAAAAAGTTAAAGGAGAAAATGTCATTTAATAATGATTTCATACACTGAAAGCAGCGTGTTTCCACTCATAATTTGCCTAACAGTTTATTTTCTCCATCAATTTATAATCAAGATAACTTGGACCCAGAATATTATATCTTTGTGATTGTCATACAGTGTGAACTTCCAGAAGTGCCACGGTGAGTTGTCTTTTCTGTGGCTATGGGGAAATCTTTGCTCTACTAGGCACAAGGCATTTTGAAATTCAGCTAAACCTGGACTCAGGGTGGCAAATGGTTCCGTGAGAATGCAGGTGGCAGTTGGCACTAGCCGTGTGTCCTCACATGCAATATGGTTTCAACAGAACTTTTTAATGCCTCAGATCTTTTCCATATGTAATATTTTCTTAAAATATTTCTCCTCTTAAGTAGAGCAAAGAAAGTAATGATATTAGCTCTGAAGAATAACACAGCACTAAGATTAAAAATGAAATGAATCAAATACATAAGGTTAAAATATCACATGGATTCTCTTTTTAAGAAACTAAAATTATAAATAAAAATCAAAATAAAAAACAGATGCGGGGAAGCAGGGAGACAGATCTTCTCAGATGGGAAGCAGAGTTAAGAGATGAGGGAGGGAAGGATCTGTGCACAGACTCCCCATGAGGAATATAAAGGTCATCTACTGCATATATGTGCTAATAAAATAGTTTAAATGTATCTGTAAGTTTCTTTATAAAATATCATTAAACATTGTCAACTGAGAAACAATTAAGCAGTGTGTTAGCTGCTGTATTATAGGCAAACTTGAAAATCACCCTGTCATACTTTGAAATAAGGAAAATGGAAAGATACATGGAAAATGTTGTAAAGCTTTTATTTCATTGTGGAGGTGATAACTAAGTGTCAACACAAGTCTCAGCAGTATTAAGCCTAGCTGCTTCTCAGTGTTATGCTTATAACAGCACTCAAGTAAACATCTTAAAATACACGCAAGTGAAAATGACAAAAGGACCATGAGGCAGAGTATCATGACCCCATCAAAGCCTTTTTCTCTTGGAGCTTATTCTGTCATACAGAAAAACAAATGTAAATTTCTCCTGAATTGCAGATAAATTGTCTATTCTATTAGACATAGAAGAAACAAATAATCCTTTTTTCTTAGTTGACTGATCATTATAAACTTTCCCATTTATTATATACATTCAAATATAGATATAGATGATATAGATATGGATATAGATATAGATAAGGATACAATTGTGTAGGTATAGATGTAATACAGAGATAGAAATACAGATAGAAATAGAAATAGAGATAGAGATAGAAATAGAGAAAGAGAAAGACAGAGATAGGGAGAGATAGAGACAGAGTAAGAGGTAAAGGTAGAGATATAGTTAGAGGTAGAGGTAGAAATATCTCATACAAAAATTATCCTCAGTCAATATAGTGCTGCACCGTAACAGTGATGATGAAATAGGCCATAGAGCTGGGAGCAGATGGATACAACTATCCCCGTACAAATTTACTTTATATCTACTTGGTGCGTAATTCTTTACCTGAAAAGTAAAATCAATAAAAAGTAATAAATAAATAAATAAATAAATATTTTGCAGTTTTACATTTAAAAGAGTACTTTGTTTGAAAAGATATTTTTTCTTATTAATCTATTTAGTTATAATTTATATATAATGAACTGTACAGATTTCAAGTTTGGTATTGTGTGAAATGCTTGAACGTATACACAAGGTGATCAAAAGATATGGTGAATGTTTAAATTTTTTAAAAAAATTATAACACTAAAAGATAACCTGCCATGCTCGCATCAACAGCACATACACTAAAATTAGAATGATACAGAGAAGATTTACATGGCCCCTGTGCAAGGATGATGCCCAATTCATGAAGCATTCCATATGTTTATGCGCAAAAACTGAAGTCTCTTACTCTCAGATCTGGTACAAGACAAGGATGTCCTCTATCACCACTCCTGTTCAATATAGTCCTGGAATCATTAGCTAGAGTCATTAGACAAGAGAGAGAAAGAAATGGAATAAGATTAGGAAAAGAAGAAGTTACACTATCATTGTTTGCAGATGACAGGTCACTCTACTTGGAAGATCCAAAAAATTCCACCAAGAAGCTATTAGAATTAATATGCAAATTCAGTAGCATAGCAGGATACAGTGTCAACACCCAAAAGTCAGTAGCATTCCTCTACACATGTAACAAACACACTGGGCGAAGCATTATAGAAGCAATACCCTTTACAATAGCACTGTAGTAAACGAAGTACTTAGGAATCTATCTGCCTAAAGAAATAAAAGATCTGTTCAATGAAAATTACAGCGCTAAAAAAAAAAAAAAAAAAAGATCATAAAGGATTTCAGAAGATGGAAAGATATTCCCTGCTCCCGGTTAGGAAGAACCAACACTGTGAAGATGTCCATACTCCTAAAATTTTTACACAGATTTAATTCAATCACTATTAAAATACCACCACCATATATCACAGACCTAGAGAAATCCTTCCTAGAATTTATTTGAAATCAGAAAAGACCTACAATAGCAAAGGCAACCCTGAGCAACAAAGACAAAGCAGAAGGCATTATAGTTCCTGACTTGAAGTTATAAAACAAATCTACTGTGATAAAATCAGCACAGTACTGGCAAAAAAAAAAAAAAAAATACACCTCCGTGGAATAGATTAGAGTATGCAGAAGCAACTACAAACACATTCAGCCATCTTATATTGTTTTTTGTTTTGATTTGTTTTTGTATTGTTTAGGGATGGATCTACAGGGTGCTCAGGGTCTCACTACTACATTGGACTTGTAGTGATCCACCAGTTTACAGCCAACTAAGGGCTGAGGTTATAGATACTCATCACCACATCCAGTCCAAATTGCTGTCTCAGCATGCCCTGGGGACACAGCCAGCATAACAAGCCAGGGGATCCAACCTCTGGCCCTGCGCCAGCTTGCAGGTGTTTTAATCCACTGAGCTATTTGCCCAGCCCTCAGCCAAATTATCTTTGACAAAGGGGTCACACATGCCTACTGGAAGAAAGATAGCCTCTTCAACAAATGATGCTGAAAAAACTGGTTCTCTACATGCTGGATATTAAAACTTGACCCAGATCTATCGCCATATACTAAACTGAAGTCAAAATTGATAAAAGATCTAAACATTAACACAGAACCAGTTGGCCCAGTGAGACATCTCAGTGGTCTAAATCACCTGCTTAGGCAAGCTTAGACAACTGAAGGCACTGCAGCTCAACCCCTGGTGCCACCTGCTTCACCAGCCCCACCCCCAAGACAGGCTGAGCCGGCCATAATATAAATAAATAAATAACTTTTTAAAGAATAAAATGGACAGCCGAGCGTGGTGGCGCACGCCTGTAATCCCAGCACTCGGGAGGCTGAGGCAGGAGGATCGGTGCGAGTTCGAGACCAGCCTGGGCTACCAAAGTGAGCTTAAGGCCAGCCTGAACTGCACAGCGAGACCCTGTCTCAAAAAGACCAAAAAAGTAAAATAAAATAAAATAAAATAAAATAAAATAAAATAAAAAATAAAATGGAAACACTAATTATCCTGGAAGAGAAAGTAAGAGGAAATGTTGCAGACATCGGGGTAGGCAAACAGTTCATGAACAAAGAAAAACAAATTGCATGGGAAACACTTCAAAGAGCTGACAGCTGAGACCTCCTCTTATTGAGGAGTTCTTGCACATCAGAAGAAGTTACCAACAGAGTGAAAAGACAACCTACAAATTTGAAAAAAAAAAAAAATCTTAGCTAATAAGCACTGAGACAAAGGTCTTCTCTCTAAAATTTGTAAGGAACTAAACACCATTAGAGCCCCGCAATATAAAGACCCAATCCAGATATGGGCATCTGTGTTGAATACACACTTCTCAGAGGAAGACATACTGGAATCTAATACATATATTAAAACATGCTCCACAGCACTAGCCATCCATAAAATGCAAATTGAGGGCAGCACGGAGTTCCCGTCTCATTCCAGAAAGATTGGCTACCCTAAAGAAGGCAACGAGTGACCGATGGTGCAGAGGCTGTGAGGGAGGACAGCCCTTCTCCACCGCTGGTGGGATTGTAGAGTGGGGCAACTATTATGGAAATGAGTGTGGAGACTCCTTAAAAAGCTAGGGCTGGAAATCCCATCCAATCCGGCTCAGGCCCTACTGGAAATTTTCCCAAAAGAACTGAAAACATCACATCCCAGTGATATATGTGCACCTATCTCTATAGCAACACGGTTTATGCTAGCCACGTGGTGGAAACAACCAAAATGTCCATCACCTGAGGAATGAATGAAAAAGATATGGTGTTTTTGTATAATGGAGTATTACTCAGCTATAAAGAATCACAAACTCGAATCCTTCATATATAAGTGGATATATTTTGAAAATGTACTCGTAATTGAAATAAGCCAGACCCACATGTGTAAATATCATATAGTCTTCCTAGCTTAAGTACTCTAAAAAGGAAATAAAAATTGAAAGGTACAACAGTTAGGTGGAAATCGAGAATTTAAGAATTAAACAATGAAGAGAGAAGAAAGAGAAAAGTTAGGAAACGTGGCAGGGGCAAAATCATACATTTATATACACAAGATGGTTAAGTCAATGCTCCTAAGAATCTCCATGAGGTTTTTGAAGCTAGCAGTTAATTTGAAGACTTCTCACCCTGAATAACTATAAATGGTGATATCTGTGACCTAAGCAACTACATTGAGAATAGCAATATGTAACATTAAAACCATGCTTGGAATACCTATCATTCTGGCCTTCTAAATGCATACTGCTTCTAATATCATGTCAATTGTTGCTATACTCTCTCTTAAGTAAATGTTTGCTTCAAAAAAGGTAATAAAAAAAATAAGAGACAGGAAATACAAAGTTACAGGATTGTCCTGCTACAATTTCATATGTGGTTCGATTTCTAAATTTTTGTGTAAAACAGTGTAATTGATTTTTTCTCATTCTATAGTGAATTAAAGTTTAGAGAATCAATGACTGTTATAAAATACCTCCTCCATATTATGTGTAAGGCATTTGATATTTAGACATCAGATAGTGATGCTAAGTTCAACTGCCTATATTATAGGGTTATAATATCATTAAGCTTCTCTTCTACATGATTAACAACTTAAATTTGTAGACCAAAAATTAGAGAAAAAGAAGTACTATAAGGATAGCAATATTTTGGCCCTAGCCCTTCGAGGTCAGTGAGGACTCAGGACATAAGAGAACCTATAACGTAACATTCCGTATCTCAGTGCTGTCCTAAATTTTCTGTTCAAGAGATTACAGGACAACAGAGGAAAGTAATTGCCAATGCAAACAGTGCCTAAGAAGGGTCACCTAGAGAGAAAACCATCACTCAGGCTTTCACAGAGAGCAAATTGCTCAAGCAGTGGCCGTGACTCATACAGATTGCTGACACCGACAAAAAGATCTACATACTGCTGTATTTTCAGAGAAAATCCTGAGGGGATTTGACTGTCGTAATCAGATACAAAAGTTATATTTTTTTCATATAAGTCTAGCTTTACCTTGGTCTTAACCATGCAGCAGGAAAGTATAACCATGACGCACAAAGGGAAAAGCCATATAAATATGCTGAGCTGTAAAAGGCTGAAGTTGACAACTTCTGACACTGCCAGTTCTGCTGATAACCCACTATTATATGGACTCTTGAACTATATTGGATTATTTAGTTGAATTCACCCACCTACAGCATGTAAAAGGCAATGAAACACCCATCTCTGACAAAACAAAACATAACATAACATAACAAAAAAGAGGGACATAAATGAAAGACTGTTGTTTTAGTTACTTTTTAGTCATTGCTGGGACAATACCCAACACCCAAAATGAAGAAAGGAAAGGTTTATTTAGCTTTCAGTTACTGGAGGTTTCAGTCCATACTCAGCTGGATCCAAGGCAGAGAGGCACAGGGCAGAGACCCGCAGTTCATGGTGACAGCAGAGCGATAAAATGCTGACAGAGGCGTCTGACCAACTAGGGCAGTAGACAGCAACAGTCCGAGTGTCTCTCCATCACTCTTTATATCACATTCAGGCTCTGTGCCTCAGTCTATCTGCCTTAGGCTATACCCATAATCCCAAAAGTACTTAGACCCATAATCCCAACAGTACTAAAATACATAATTCCAGGGATCATGAATCAAGTCTCAAATTCTAGAAGTCCCCGCCCCATGATTGCATGAGGCTTTGGGGAGACAACTAGACATAAACCGTAACAACCACTTTATTGTATATATCTCTATCTATCTATCTATATCTATATCTATCTATCTATATATATATATACATATATATATATCTATATATATATATTAGGATAGATATACTACTTTCTCTTAGTTCAATGAGCAGAAAAATTTGTACTAATAGTGTTTAGACAAGGTATCATATGTGCATCTTGTACTCTGAATAACGACTCCAAAGACAGCAATATGCGATGTATTAATTATTTTAACTGTCCTACTTACTTGTTTTGAAACTGTCTCATTGTTCCTTATTAAAATTAGTTTTAAAAATTAAAAAATTACAAACGATAGACTGCCATTATCTTCTCAACGCCCCCCGTCCCCCCCTCACTTCCATACTCTCTCCCATCATTCTGTGAGTTCTGGGGCCGTCCTAGAAGTCCTCTTGCGCGAGGATCGTTACTTGTGGTGCACACTACAGCCCGAGCAGCGCTGAGAGCCGCGCCCAGCACAAGGGCAGGCTCAGAGCTGCACTGCAGCGCCCTCCTCCACCTGCTCCGCAGATCTTGCACGGGGTGACCCCTGGATCCTCCTCAAAAGTAAAAATAACCACAAAAGGTAAACACTTCGACTTGATTTACGACACTGAGGCAGCCACAACAGCACAATTAAAACATGCTCCTGAAGGAGAACTTCAGAACCGCTTGAGGACAGGGCAAAATTGATGGCGTGCATGTGCGAAGTAAGGGGATATTTTCAGGGGAGGATTAAATGATAACGCGTCTTTTAATGCCCCAAGTTCATTTAAACATTCCCCGTAGCTCTGGTCTCACGTCGTCGCTGCTGCCTTCCGAAGGGCTTGCTGTGACGCGCTGCTGTTTTCGCTAACTTGAGAACGAGGTAGAAATAAAGCTTCTGTGAACAAAGCGGGGGAGGGAAGTCGAAGGCAGGAGCCGGGCAGGGGCCAGAGCCGGAAGCGCGAGCGTGCGCAGGTGCAAGCTCCCCAAGAACGATGCGGCTGTTAGGTCCACCTAAAATGTAGCAACGAGACAAAGAACACCAACCCGGAGCCTTTCCCTTCCCGTCGCCCGCCCTTTGCTCCTTCCCCGTGGGTGAGCAGAACAGCAAGGTCGGCTTTGTGCGGCTCCACGCACTCCAGATAAGAACTAACACGCCGTGGCCAGCCGCCAGCTACGCGGGCCTCGGGGTCTGTGCGCAGTCCCCTTGTATTGTCCGTGCATCTCCCGGATGAAGGTGTCCCGCTATCCCAGCCCCAGCAGGCTGTCTTAAACTCAGTTACTCCGCATAAAGCTTAAAGATTCTCACAGCTGCACTTAAATTAGCACCGCAAATACAGAAACTAAACTATTTGCATTTAAAACTAACTTTAAACCTGTTAATTCTAGTGCTTGCTTCAGCAGCACATATATTAAAATTTTAAAGCTTGGCCTGGCGGGATGGCTCAGTGGTCTAAAGCGCCTGCTTGGGGAAGCTTGGGCGGCTTCAGGGACGGCGGTTCGATCCCCGGCACCACATGCTGCGCCAGCCCTGCCCTTGAGGCGGGCTGAGCCGGCCATGAAAATGAGTGAATAAGCAAACAAGGGTTCTGAAACAAGAAAAAATAAATAAATAAATAAATAAATAAATAAATAAATAAATAAATAAAATAAAATAAAATATTAAAGTTTACTTTCCTTTCATTAGACTGATACTAAACAGCTCATGAAAGCATGACATGAAAATCCAAGCAAGAGACCGTGGCAGATACACATCTGTTTACCTTAAGAGGCACCTTTTCCTCCCTTTTCAGTTTCCTTTTGTACTCTCTACTAGCTTATGTGGCCAGCCCTACCGCGCAATGAAGGGTTATAGCTTTGTTTCACGGTACCTTGCTTAGCTCATCTGCACTGCGCGCAGCAGGGGTTTGAGGCCTTGTCTGGGGGCACGGCTCAGCGTTGTCTGACTGGCAGAGGACCACGTTAATAGACGTCCGCCTTGAGCAGGGAGGGCCGCAGAATCAGGATACCACGCATCTGTTCATACAAGTCTTCCTGAGTATATTTTTGTTTGTTTTTATTTTTTTTTTTCATTTCTCATAGGTAATTTCCTAGAAGGGGAACTAATCATAAAGAAAATACGGTGCACACAAGAGAGCCACTGAAAACGTAGCACGCACGTCCCTGTCACCCTGCGTTTTAAAGCCTTAATTCCTGCCCTCTTTGCCTTCAGCGTCCTTCTCGTAAGGAATGAAACATTTGGAGCCGCCAAGCCAGCGCCTTTAACCACTTCTCCTGCGTGCCAAAACGTAACATGAAGCTGAAGCTGCCTCGTGCTATTCCTGAGTATTTTACGCAAGTCAACATCCATAAACTATGTTTTTATTAGTGTTAAGTGTTACACAATTTATCTGAAAGTGGTATCACACTCAACATGTCGTTTTGTAGCTAGCTGCTTTCACCTGATCTGAGGAGGTCTCCATTTTGGTAACCACCCCTTGACTCTTATTTTCTTCAGCTAAGCCTTTGTCACCTGCGATCATCAATTGCGACAGCTCAGCAGGACTTAGGGAAGCACTGCGTCCCAGGTGGGCACAGTGCTGTCTGTGGGTGTGTAGCACAAGGGCCAACAGACCGGAGGAGGAAGGCCCACTCCACAGGTGGGCAGCGCTGACCGTGAGGCTCATAGCCTGGGTGCAATCAAAGGGAGAGGACAAAGGAAGTCCCTCTCTGCAGTGGAGCGTTTGCCGTCACTGCTGTCCTGGTACATTGGTCTCCATTTTCTTCCACTGCAGATTCTTTGGCACCCTGACACAGCCGAACCGTAGTGACAGCAGGCGGCTTCCAGCCCTTCCACTTTGGGCTGCACGGGCCCCGGAATCTCCAGCTCACAGCCTGCCATCTTGGGTTCTTCGACCCTGGCACGCTCAGCCTGCCCCCTGTGACCTGCTGCTGCTGCTGCAGGGACTGTGTACATGTCCCTGTACACAGTGACGTGCCTGTTTCATATCGCTTCTCTTTCTCTACAGGCACTAACACGTCACTCTAAACCAGAGCTTATTTACTCATGCCTCTACTGACACACAATTTGGCTGGTCCCATGTTTGTCATTTTTACTGTGACAAACCACATGGTAATAGTCACCCTTGCCGTTGCCAGTGTCTTCCCACATACCACAGCCTAGTCAAGGTTGGTATGTTGAGGCAAAGTGCCATCTTGTAGGGTCTGTTCATCTTTGATTTTATAGCAGTTGTGAAATTGTCCTTTGAAATAATTGTGCTAATTTATATTCCTGCAAGGAATTTCAGAGTTGTTCAACCCACATTCTTACCAGTTGGTGGTATAAACAGGCTTTAAATTTTGGCTGATTTATCGGTATATTTCCCAGACTGCTGGGAGTTTGAACATCTTTGCATCTGAAATGACATTTTCTCTTTGGTCAGTTATCTCTTTGTATACTCTGGATACATTTTTATTGTCTTCAGTTTTTATTTATGAACTCTTAAGTCATCCAGATATTTTAAGTGTGGTTAAAACTCTCCAGTTTTTCTTCGTGGTTTATGTTTTATCTGTTTTAAGACGTCTCCTTGCCCTCTAGCTAGTCTGCTGTATTTTCTTTCAAAGGTTTTATCGTTCAGGTCGCTCATAACTTGGGTCTATGATCTACCAGAATATTGTTGACTTACTTCGTAGAGCGTGTAAGGCTGGTATATAATTGCAGATTTCCCAGTCCCTTTGCCACATTCTTCTTGCCACTTAATAATTGTCTGCTCATGTAGACACAGAGGGGGGCAGGGCTGTTCGCCTGCCCTTCTGTCAAAGCCATTCAAATGAACCTCACCAATTTATTAGAAGCCTTAAAATCAAATAAGACAGATTTGACATTTCTAAACTCTGCTCTATTTAGACATGTCTTATTTAACTTGTCCAAAAGGCGAAATTTTGTGATTTATTTAAGCTTCATTTGAGTATATTAAATATCCTATTATCTTAGTGCCATACTATATTTTTATAATTTCGACTTGATGTTTCTGTGATCGGAACCACTGTCACAACTAAAAAGATACTTTCAGGTTGCTGTGAGGTTTACAAAGGCCCTTGTAAAATGCCACCTTGTGATGTACTGTCAACCAGCAACATTCATTTCCCCATTTTACAATGAGAAAATCCCAGAGCCCTGAAGTAACTCGCCTAGCATGGCACTAATGAGCTCCTCATGTTCAGCAAACCCAGGGCTTGGCTTCTGAATTACGACCTGTCTAATGTATTCCACTGCCCTTTCAGAGGGGCTGCAGTGCAGTGTCACCAGGCTTATAGCCTCCTGCCCACAACCCCGCCTCCCGGTTATGCTGAAGGGTTACACAATCAAGACGTTAATAGAGTGCCACATACACGTGGAAGTCATCCAGCAAGCAGCGGCAGCCCATTGCCCCATCATGCCTAGCCTTCAGCTTCCAGTTACTGATGGGTCAAATAGGCTGCGTAAGGACAGAGATGATCCAGGGAAGCCCCGCTCTCCTTCATGGAGTCGATGCCTGCTTTGAAGTTGGACTATTACTCAACTTGGGAGCGAGCGGTGCGTTTCAAGTGAGCAGTGTGCAAATCCCCTTCAAGTGCAGTGAGTCAACCTCTTGCTCTTGCACGAACAGTTCTAAGGAAGATAAATGTATGGGCCAGCTGGCTGGGGCAAAACTTTAGAAGAGAACGATGCCAAACATTGAGTTTCATCCTGTGTGAAACAAAGTTATTAGCAAGATGTAAGTCAAAGAGGAATAAGGGTACAAGAATACTTAGTCCTACTATGCTGTCATATCCACATGTCACCTGTGCCATTAGGCATGTAGTAGTTTACTCTAAAACGGACTCTGCTTTCTGTCACAACATTTTGGAAGGCTGAGGCAAGACGATTTCAAGCTTGAGCTCCTCCTGGGTATCTTTGAGATTTAGTAAGAACGTGTCTCAAATTTCTTTAGAAATGGGCTCTGGAGATGTAGCACCGTATGAAGGCCCAAATTTCAATCCCCAGGACCAAAAGGTAGATAAATAAGGGAAAGCTGATTCACTTTTAAAGCATGATACCCACTTATGCAAACCCACAAGCTAAATGTGCTTCCTCTTAAGACACTAAAATAAATATGTAGCCACTAACATGAAAACGGTTCCCATCTCATTTTGAACCATGGACAATGCAGCGGGGATCCAGGAGGGAGATCGTGGTCTGCCATGCATTAGCTCATGGACTGCCATGGCTGCACTCAGTTCCCACCTTTGGGAATCAGGTAGGAAGCTGGGTCTTCAGACTCACGGCCCGGGTTCTCACGTGGAAGGCTGCAGGGCCAACGGCTGACACGGGGGCTGCAGGGGCCCCTGCTGCATAGCATCTCCTTCCCGCTCTTCACTCTTTTGACTGCAGAATCCGGGCTCTCCCATTCACTGTCATGTTCCCGCACTGCTTGTTCAGTACTTTCTTATTTTGTATATTTTTTATGTGTGACAGTAGAAGAGAATTTTTAACACAAGTTTATGAAGGGAGAAGTCTTGACATTACTTAAGATATGCTTCCTTCCATTGTACTTAAGGACCTGTACAATCTGTTTCATTTCACTAGTAGTGCTGATTTATGGTAATGAGATTCAGGAGCAATCGTACTCCAACATGTTTCCTTAATTGCATCCAGCAGAGGAACAATATCTGGGCCATTTTGCCGGTGCCATATGCTATTTTAATTCCCAGCTTCACTGAAAATTTTACAAGAGGTAGGGAATCTTTCCTCTTTGATGTGTGCTTTATGGACACATTGTGAAGAAAACTCTGAGAATAAAAGTGTAAGTCCATGGCTTGTGGTCATTGCATGGCTTTTAGTACGAATGTAGTCTGTACAAATTCAAGAAATAACTTTGTAATAAATTTGAGCCAGTCACGTGTTATTAAGAAACATGATTGTAATTAAGAAAATTTTAAAAAAATCAATTTCTGAAATAAGCACAGTGACCCAGGAATGATGCCAGCGTGACCCAAGAATAAGGAAAGACTCAATCAGACTTTTCTCTGAGGAGCATTCCCTTCTTGGGCAGCTGAGGAAGTCCACTCCCAACCCTCAGCTCCCACCCGGCCTCCCACTGTCCAGGGCGGGTCTCCACAAGCTTTGATCTGGGCAGCAGCTCCGACACAGGCCCTTGGACTTACAGGGCCGAATTTCCCCCCCAAAAAGACCAGATCTTATGCTAATTTTTGCTCCAAAAATATGGCTTATTTTCAGGAAGTGTCTTAATTTTCATGTATGCTAACCTGCATTCACTCACTCATTCATTCATTCACTCATACAGAAAAATCTCCACTTATTCAAATAGTCATGACATCTTCTGGAACACTAGGGTAACTCTGCAAATTCACAATTCTGGCCTGATTTTCCTGTGACTCCCCGGGCCTCATACTGAGTAGAGCCCTCCCTAGATGGACCCTTCTCCTCCATGCAGCTTGCTTACAGTGTGCCGGCAACAGGGTTGTCAGTAATTTTAGCTCATGAACTCTTTTTGCCCACAGCATAATCTCTTCAGGCTGGGCTCCACAAAGTTTCCAGTAGATGCTGTGCTAGTCAAAAGCTTACCAGACATGGGCCAGCGAGATAGCTCAGTGGACTAGAACACTTGCCTAGGCGAGCACAGGGACCGTGACGGCCCCAGGGTCCTCTTTGCTAGTCGGTGGTAGACTGTCTTGCCATGCCAAGGACGTACGGGCCCACCTGATGTCATTACAACAATGAAGTAGGGGTGAACAACTGTTCTCTTTCTCTTATCTTCTGTGTGCGAATGCATTCCTCCCTGTGGCCCTGGGCACCCTTCATTTGAGTATGGGAGTGTGCACGGAGGATACCATGGCATTCTGAACTAGAACCATTCACACATGAACTTGAAACACAGACACCACAGGTAACAGTTTCTCAAACAGCGAAATATTCCCACGCTCATGAAATTGCAAATCCCATGGGAAGAAAATGTTTGTGGGGGGAGATGGCAGATGTAACAATTGCACCCCAAGAATTTTTTCATCTCTAGGACTGCAAGTGATCCTGCTAAGTGGAATATGTAACACTGATGAGAATTTTAAAGGGTTAACTTTCACTTAGGTTCATTGAGCATAATTTGGAACATTGTATTTCTTATTAATTTTTCTGCCCACCAAATAACGTATTTGTTGGTGTCTCTAACTATGGCTGTAAGCCAGGAATGCGTGCCGTGTTGGAAAGAAGCGGTGTTGTGCCCCCCAGCTCAGTCCACGCTTCGACCGGGACCCAGCCACGCTCCACCATAGATGTGCCGATAGCTCGCATGACTGCTCCAGCATTTCCTTCGTGCATTTATGATTCTACTGTTTGCTTGGCTGCAATATTACTCTTACACGGTTCAAAGGCTCTAGCTGAAAAATTTCCCCATTTTTTGTGACTCCCTTAAGCCCTGTTAGCCACGGACTTCCTTCCATATCACATGTTCCCTACCTGGCTACGTATCTCAAGTACTAGTGTTGTTAGAATTTATATGCGATATTTTTCAGGTTATACAAGGTGACCAAGCATTCACACATACGCAACATGTGCAGACCTACATGTGTTCGTATGCATAGCATGTGCGCAGTGCCATGCATGTAAAATCACCTTCTCAATGCACATGCTTCCTTGCTTTCTCCACTCAGTGACAGTTCACAAAATGCCACAGTAGAGATGTCACACAGCAGGGGAACTATGATTACTTAGGTGCCAGTCCTATCCTTTATTTAATCACTCTTCCATAGATGAATGTCTGCTTTCATCCACTCATTCCTTCCTTTCATTTGCTGATTTATTTTTGCCACATAAATGATACAGTGATAGAGTGTTTTTAAAAAAGACATATCTTAGATTTGTTTTTAGATACTGAGTTGTAGTTTTACAGTACACGTTCAAACTGAAGGCCCTGTTGTTCAGAATGTATATATGTTTCTAAAACTTTTTAGTAGGCTTTCCTGATTGCTTTCCCAAAACACGGTCATCTTAATATTTTCACAAGCATCTTTGATAGCTGACATTCCATACATTTCATCAGCATTTGTATTAGTGGCGCTTGTAAGCCTAGCAGATCTGATACACACGCAGTGATACCCCAGGGATGAGCCCGGCAGCCCTTTCTGCTGAAGGTAGTTACCTGGAATTGCTTTTCAAATATTTCTCATGAAGACCACAATGTGCGATGTATTCATGTATTGTGACCATCCTACTAACCTGTTCGCAAACTGTTTCATTGCTATTTTATCATTTTTATCATTAAAAATGAATAAAAATACAACAAAAAATAAATATTATTCCTACATGCAGCTTAATAAAAATAAATATGATATACACATCTATATGAGTTATAAGGAGCATTTTCAAACTATATAATCAAATTAACCTCTTTTTGCTAGATATTAGTTGCACACGAGCTCCGTGCAGCTCTGCCGTGTACACATGCCGCAAGCAGGGGCAAGGCAAGCCACCTTCACGCCCACCAGCACCACGCCCACCACCAGCACCACGCCCACCAGCACCACGCCCACCACCAGAACCACGCCCACCCCAGGTCTCTGCCCACCTCCAGCAGTCAGTATCTACCCTCAGATTCATCCTCTTCACGGTCACAGAAGAGAAAACATCTGGTGCTTGTCTTTCTGCAGTGAGCCTTGCCTACTGAATAGGGTGCCACATTTTCATCCAGGTCGCTGCAGATGCCAGGGTCTCATTCTTCTTTATGGCTGAAGAGTGCTCCACTGAGCAGACAAGCCGGCTTTCATCCATTCACCTGTGTGCACACCTAGATGGGCTTCAGAGCCGGTCATTGAGAAGAGGGCTGCAATGAACACAAGAGTGCAGGCGTCTCCTCGTGAGATGATGCCATTCCGCCGGATGTACACCCAGGAGTGGACGAGCAGGCCCACGTGATGAATTTGCTCTTTGACTGACCATCAAGTTTGTCAGGTTGCCTGATAGCTATGTTCACAGACAGAAAGTTCAGTCTATTTAATAATTATATTTGTATTGGATATTTTTAGTGTCCTCTGGCCAAATATACCTGTCTTTATTGGACAGTGCTATGCTTCTACACATATTTAAAGTGTTCCTCCCACCTAGATTATGTGTGTATCTGAAGTTTCATTGGGGGAGTTGCATCTTACTTTGACACTTGCTAATTTATAAGAGAGTCACTTACTGAATAAACCCCTTGCTCCGGAGGACTAGCTGTCACTACTTTTATTCTTAGCATTGCGGTTATGACACTACTGCAATTTCTCATTTACTAAATTGCAATTACGAGAGCACTAAGCAATACAAGCTTTTAAACTTAGTGAATATTCAGCCGTTTTGTTGTGTTGTGTTGCCTAAATTCCAGAGTACTTCTTTCTTTTCTCCTCACCTACATTCAGCCTTCTAGATACATGAGCATCATAAATAAAAAGAGGTCGGGCCAGCCAGATAGCTCGGCAGATTAAAGCACCCGCTTAGAAAGACGCAGAGGCCGAGGTTCGATCGCCTAGGTCATGCTGAGACAGCGGTTGAGATGGGGCATGCCACTGCAGCACTTGGGGGACTGAAATCAGGAGGACCAGTGCGAGTCCAGTCTGTACAGTGAAGTCCTGCAGACCTTGTACTACATACATAGAAAAAAAAAAAAAAAAACAGCCAGTCACTGGATTTTCTTCAAAGGTGCGTTCCAGCTCCTTTTCTCTTTCCTCTTCATCTACTATTCCAAAAGTTCTTCCCACTGATGCTTCTTGATCCTTTTTTCTTCTTCTTGCCTTAGTAAGATTTCTAAAATCATCAAAAACTATAGTAAATAACAGTGATGAATTACATGTTAATGATAACAATACTATCTAATACATTACTTTAGTGGAAATATTCATTGTATTCTGCTCATTAAAGTAGTATTTGTTACTTTTTAACAAATACCTTAAACTACACTTGGATAATTTGCTGTTTATTTTAAATTTCTATTGCAATGAGCTACTTAATTGTAGCAATGATTTTTAGATGACTACATCTTCTTTAAGAAATTGTAAGTGTGATAAATTATTTGGATAGATTCTTTCCAAAATGGAAGAATAAAATTATTGTATAATTTGTTTGCTGTTAATATATATATATATATATATATATATATATATATATATATATTTTGTCTTTTTGAGACAGGGTCTCGCTATGCAGTTGAGGCTGGCCTTGAGCTCACTTTTGTAGCCCAGGCTGGTCTCGAACTCGCACTAATCCTCCTGCCTCAGCCTCCTGAGTGCTGGGATTGCAGGCGTGAACCACCACGCCCGGCTTTTGTTTGCTGTTAATATTTAGTATATGACTATTTATAATATTTTATCATCATACTGATAAGTTGTACTGGTCCAGCTTTTATTTCTTTGAAGTTTTTGTTTTGAGGTACAGGAACTATAGAGTAATTTTTTTTAAATATGAAGAAATTCACCTGGAAAAGCTCTGTCCCGGTCGGAACACTGACGACGGAGACGGAGGACATGGTTCTGAGCATTACTGCAGGCACCCCTCTTATTGCCCTGCTTTAAAAACCCTACTATCATCTACTCTGGTCCTTTTCAATCCTTATAATAACTAGTGTGTTCTCTATTCCTATGGTTCAGTCATTTTAAAAACAGTAAAATAAGTGAAATCAGACCCTATAAAGCCCCTTGTGGATAGTTCTGGAGATCAACATAATTCAGGTTTGCACATGAATCCCGTTTCATTGTTTAGTCGTATTCTCTGATAGGGATATTTCCAGGATTGCTTACCCATTGAAAGATGTTATTGTTTTCAACCTAGATATATTACAAGTAAAGCCACAGTGACTCTTCCTGTGTAGACTGTGGCACAGTCGCAAGACTTCATTGCTCAAGCATGCATGTCCAGGAGTAAAATTGCTGCATCATGGGGGGTTTTCGCCAAACTGAAATTGTTTTGCAGAGTGACATACGAGTTGACCTTTCCAACGGTGTGGTCCTGATTCTCTGGACCTTACCAGAGTTTGTAGCATCACTATTTATTCTCGATAGTACAAGGTTTATGGCGATGCCTCATTCCACTCTGCATATTCATCTCTCAAATGTTGAATGATGCCCACACCAAGCATCTTTTCATGTCTTTACTCAGTTGTAATTCTACCGTTTGCCTTGAGACGTCTCTGTCTAGGTGAGAGCTACCCTTTACATACTCCTTTGCAGGATATGTGTTTTTGATAAATTTTTTTTTAGTCTATCAAGTTCGTTTCCTGCACTTGCTGATAAATGATTGTAGGGCTGCAATTACAGGAGTGATGTGTTGGTTTCCTTCTGGCTGCCAGCCGTGGGCTCCCCTTAGCCTCTCCAAGTCTCTCTGTGACTCTTTTGCGTGGTCCTTGCCTCTTGTATAGCTAACTCTGGCATATTAATTCATTCCTAGGTCTGGACTCTCTCCGGCTTATCTTCCTACGCTCTGACAATAACTAGAAAACATGCTCTATTTTTATGGTCTCATGTGATTCCACTGGGCCCGCTTAGGTAATGATATTCCACTTCAATCACTAACTTTGGTTGTTCCTTCCAAGTCTGTGTTGCCTCATTCCACCTATATTTATAGGCTCTAGGGATGCAGGCATGACCATATGGAAAGCCAGTCTGTCTACCATCATCTTCAAGCTTATCACTGTTTGCTTTTTATACTCTGAGATGGCATCATTCATAGTTTATGAAGAGCTGGCCAGCTTTTCAATAGCTTTATGGGCACTAATTCACTCCCTGCATCTTAGCTGCTTTTGCAGTGCCGACACGCCTTTCCTGAACACATAGTTTAACGGAAAAGGGTTCATGGCTACAGTTTAGAGTTAGCCGCTCCCAGGCAATGCAGAGTTGGAGAAGGCCGCAACAGAGGAAGCCTTGCTCATGGTAGGGCATCCATGGTGCACAGAGCAAGCGGAGGGACCACGGACTGAGAGAAACACTTCTTGGCCACAGCCAGGAACCCACCTACAGCAGAAAGAACCTACAGCCCAACAGCAAGTCAGCTATAGACCTGCGTGATACATCACTGTGTTTTACTAAAATTATTGGTACAGTTTAGCCATACACAATGATCACATTCTTCACAGAAACTTTTCAGCTGTACACCCGATGTCTTCCTTTCTTCCTCTTATCCCTCTCCTTTCTCTTCAGCCTATCTTCTCCTAATTTAGGAAGCCTTGTTTTGAGTTTATCAGTCTTGATTTCTTCCTGCTTCCCTTCTAGCTTCTCCCTCCCCTTTCCTTTAGAAAAATTTCTTTTCACTCCACAAGATCTGTTATACATTTTGATTCTAATTTACATTTCTAGTTCCTCACACCAGGGACACCACATGTATCTGATTTATTTCACTTCAGAGCCTAGTCTCAAGTTTCACCCATTTAACTATACATGTCTCAGGTCTATACTTCTTTATGGCTGAGTAGTACTCCATTCATCAGTTGATGGGCATTTGGGCTGTTTACAAGGCTTCGATATTACAGACCATGCTGCAATAAGCATGGGTTTAAATGTATCATTCTAGCATGATGCTTTTAGTTCTTTTGAGAGGATACGAAGGAGTCCTATGGGACCTCTATTTCTAGATTTTCTGAAGACTCTCCACACTGATTCCCACAGGGGCTGCACCAGTCTACACTCCTCCCAACAGTGGAGAAGGGTTCCTTTTCCACACAGTCCCACCAGCATTTGTTATTGGTTGGCTTCTTGATGACAGCCACTCTTCCTGAGGTGAGAGGGAATCCCAGAGTTGTACTGATTTTCACCTCTTGGATGATCAGCGATATCAAATATCCAATATAGGAAAGAAATGAAATTTATGTGACAATTCAATTCTACTGAAACCTTGCAAGATCAAATGAATGGAAGTGCAGACAAAACGCCAGACCCCAATCAGAGGGCAGCGATCATGGAAAGACAGATGTCTTACTTTTTTCATTCACTGTTTTTAGCCTGATCTGATTTTGTCCTAATATTTACATTTCCCTTTCTGCCTTCTTTTGGTTTTCATTTTCTAACATCTCTTTGCTTTGCTGTATCTTTCTTGGGCTTACATGTATTTTTCTAGAAAGCCACATAGAGATTTTATTGACTCTGATGGCCTCTCTTTTTAATAGATTAATTTAGGTCATTGAACCAAGAGTAATGACTTATTTACTAGGCTTCGATTCCTATTTTTTCATGTAATTTACCTAACTGTTTCTTCTTTTTCCTAATCCTAATATTTTGAATATACTGAAGGAGTTACTCCCATGACACCCATGTACATGTGGAAGTTCTACCCACAGCTACTTCCCTTCCCCACTCCCATTACCGAATGCGTATTTCTCCCCTGCTGTTTGCAAACACGACAGCACTCCTCTCACCAG